>JAODAL010079006.1:0-12719 GCA_025379985.1 Phyllomedusa bahiana | reverse complement strand
TTTGGCCGGGGGTTACGGGGGCGGGTTCGACGCGGTTTCCGGGGGCCAAAAACACACCCAAACGCCTTTTTTAACATGGTTTCTTTTGGGAAAAAACCGCATTAATATTCACACGCCGCGGGTCTGGCCACGGCCTTGCCGCGCGTGTTTGAGAACTCTCCTGTCAATTCTTGACAGGGAGTTCTCAGCGCGCCAGCTACGCGGTGTTGCCGTGTGCTTCGCGGTGGTGCGCGGCTGGCCCGCGGCTCGGTTTGCCCCCCTGCCTATTAATTTGCATGGGGGCAAACCCTATCCGGCAGCCGCGCCCCAAGCCACGCCCCACCCGCGCCACAAACCTGCGTTGTGAGACGCGAGTTTGCGGCGAGGGTCCGACAAGGTTTGGCCACGGGAACCACGGCGAAAGCTGCGGCCAAACCAGTCGTGTGAACGGGGCCTAACACTGTCTACACAGCACTGGATTTTGGTCGGGTTTTCAGTGGATTCAGTATTTTGAATCTGCCGAAAATCTGACCGCATCCAGTGCCGTACAGTCCTCAATGGAAAATCCGTGCTGTAGTCTACACAACACAAACACGCAAAAACACGGCGGTGCGGCTCCGGTCCAGCGATATGAAAATGCCGTCGGATACTGGATTTTCACATTGCTGTGTAGACCTAGCTTAACACCGCGCTGAGGTTTTGAAGATCTCCATTGACTCCTAAGGCACCGTTCACACAGCTTATTTATCCGCGGATTGGCGCCGTACACCGCGCCGGATTTGCGCTGCAGTACGGCGCCAATCCGGCGGAGTAATTACGGTAATCCACTGCTCTAAGAGAGAACAGTGGATTCCGTCGCTCCTACACGCTCGGCGAATTCGCCGGGCGGGGAGAAAGTGACATGAACATTATTTACGGCGCGGACGCGCCGTAGATTATGCATTGTCTACGGGGCCGGCGGGCCGCGCCCCCGCCCCTTATTCACGCCGGATTTGCGAGTGCAATCCGGCTCGCAAATCCGGCGTGAATAAGCCGTGTGAACGGGGCCTATGGGGATTTTCAGAGCTGAAAACACTTCAAGAATTACTAGTCAAGCTACTTTTTTTAACCGAAGAAGATCCAACGTAGCGGCTAAAATGCGCGTAAAAACCTCGTAAGTGAACTACAGCGCAGTTTTACATAGGATTCAAGAAAATGAACTGAACGCGGTTTTGACTGTGTTGAGGGTGGAATTCGAGCTGGAACATTTCCTGAAAACAGCGACCAAATCAGCCGTGTGAACACACTCTAAGGCTATGTTCACACGGCTTAAAATGGGGCGTATTTCAGTCCGTAATTACGCGCCGGAGTGCACGAATTAAGGCTGAAATCCGTCCCAGTCATTACGGTAATCACGTTTCATAGGAACTATGGATTACGTCTCCATTTCTTGCTCAGCAAATTTCCGCCGCGGGGGGAGATAAGTGACATGTGAATTACTAGCGGCGTATATGCGCCGTGGACAATGAATGTCTATGGGCCGGCGAGGTGCCGGCCCCCCGCTCCTATCCACACGGTGTAATTGCGGGGCGTAATTACGCCACGCAAGTAAGCCGTGTGAACCTAGCCTAACAGTAAGGCCTCGTTCACACGACGGTTTTGGCCGCAGGTTCCGCCGCGGCGACAAAACCTCGTCGGACCGGGCCACAAACTCGCGTCTCCCGACGTGGGTTTGCGGCGCTGGGCGTGGCCTCGGGGGCGGGAGGGGCGTGGTTTGGGGCGCAGCTTGCGCCGAGGGTTTGCCCCTATGCAAAGTAATAGCAGGGGGCAAAACGCGGCGCGATATGCGTCCCAGACGCGCACCACCCGCGGCGACGCCCGCGGCAGCACTGCGGGCCGGCGCGCGTGAACTCCCTGTCGGGAAAATTGAGGAGGAGGGGTTTTCACACGCGTGGGTTTGGCCGCAGCCCGGAGCCGCGGGCCCAAACCGCGAGTGTGAATATTAACGCGGTTTCCCATAGGAAACCATGTTAATAAATAGGCGCTATTTGGGCCCCGGAAACCGCGTCGGAAAACCCCCGGCCATAACCGCGGCCAAATCAGTCGTGTGAACAGGGCCTAAGGGATGTTCACACGGCGTCTTTTAGATGCTGGTTTGGATCCATGTTTCGGACCCTAAACGGACCCAAACACATCTAACAATGTGCAGTGTGATATACGTTGCTTTCAATATAAACACGCATCGGCGTTCAGACGAGTGATCGCCGATGAGCGTTTACTTGCATCTTTCGGATGCGTCCAAAGACTTGTCATGTCAATTCTTGATCCGTTTGACACAGCAGACGCCCTATTTAAAACTATAGGGTGCGATCCTGCTGCAGCCAAACACGCAGCACATTTTGGCTACGTCTTTGAATGCGTTTTACGCAGCACTTTTCAATACGTTTTTCAGATTGAAAAATGCCGTGTGAACGAACCCATAGCAACCAATCAGAGCTCATAGCAACCAGAGCTCTGGAAAAATGAAAGCTGGGCTCTGATTGGTTACTATGAGCTCTGCTTGCTATGAGTTGTGATTGGTTGCTACGGGCAACAAAGTCTCGTTCACACGCAAGACGGAGCCGACAGGCGCGATGCAAACACGCAGTGACGATCTCTCATGTGAACGCCGCTGCGGGTTCCTCATTGCCGGCAGTGATAAACACATTGCTAATTGTTAGATGCATCTCTGGGTCTGTCCTGTCGGTCCCCGAGACGCATCTACAAAGCGGATGTGAATACGGCAAGCTCAAACTCCGTGTGAGCAAGCCCTTACACCTAGACAGTTTTGATAAATAAGGCCCACTGACTGTCAGCTCTGATTGGACGATGTCAGATTTGGCAGAGACACATCCACAATTGGTAACACCCACCTGACAGATTGGTAATAAGTTTCTAGGAGGAATAACAGAGGAACAGCAAAGCACAGAGGTCCAAGTAAAGATGCCCCAAGATTTCAGGGCAACATAATTATTGTCTTATACAAGCATGTCCGGAATCACAATGGTTCCTCTTTAACCCCTTAACGACCGCGCACCGTCTTTAGACGTCGCTGTAGACTTAGGGGTTTGCAGCGCCCGGTGCCGCAGCAGCGCTGGGATCGGGGCTGTACTGCACAGCTCTGATCCCAGCGAAGCTCCTGCGAGCACCGGGGGGGAACCTCCACAACACGATGCTTTAACCCTTTGATTGCGGCGGATCATCACCGCAGCGCAATCAAAGGATTTCCCTGCCCTGTCGGGTGATCGGAACACCCCCGGTTTCACCAGACAGAGCCAGGGGAACGGCTGCACAGTCAGCCCTGGGGACCTAGAGTAGCCCCAGGGCTGTCACTGCCTGTGTCACACTGACACAGATTAGAATGTATTAGCATATATGAATATGCTAATACATTACTAAGTGGAAGAAAAAAAATTATTAAAGTTCTCCCTTTCTGGGACAAGAAAAAAAAAAAAAAGTAAAACATACAAAACTTGTAAAAAAAAAAAAAATTAATAAAATAAAAAATAACATATTTAATAAAAATATAATTGTGCATTACATTAACACACAAAAAAAACCACACATATTAGGTATCTACATGGACCGTAATACATGTAGAATTAATCTAACAAGTTATTAAGTGTGGAATGTGAAATGGTGTTTAAACAAAAAAAAAAAAGTGAAAAAAAAAAAATTAAAAAACATTTTTACAAAAATTCTGCAATAACTTCTAAGTGAACTTAAACTATTCCCCATAAACGCAAGGAGGCAAAAACTAAAAACATGTTCTGGTCATTAACTACTTTTCAGGCCCAGGGCTTAAAGGTCGATTCCTTAGCATTAGGCTGTGCCATCACTTCATGATCAGGGGGTTCTGGACGCACCTTTGGGACCCCCATTTATTGACCATCTTTTCTTCTGTGCCGCAGCCAATCACTGTGCAGGGAAGTGCAGCACGGCTCCACACTCTGCACAACCAGCAGTGGTGTACCTCCATTCTCAGAATTAACTGCGGTCCCATGGGTTAGACCCCCCACCGATTGTCCTGGATAGAAGCCATTAGATTGGGATCGGGAATACCCCTTTACCTTCTTGAAAACGTTTTACCTCTTCTTAGAACCTAATGTTACGTCATTTCTCTGTTATTCCTCTTGGAAACGTAAGAAGAAACTGTGATTATTTTCCTCCTTTTCTGTGGGTCATATCCCTACACATCATCCAAACGTCTACTGATAAGGGGAATTATAACAGATTTATTCATACACTTCCATAAGGAACAACACAGTGGAAGTGGTGTTTTGACCCCATGTTAACCCCCTCCCCAATATTAGGTTAAGTCCCAGCTGGCACTGTTAGCATTCTGGCATACAAGGGGGAGCCGAAAGGAGGACACAGCCCCGTGGCAGCCAAAAGGGGAGGGCGTCGCCCCGTGGCAGCCAAAAGGGGAGGGCGCCGCCCCGTGGCAGCCAAAAGGGGAGGGCGCCGCCCCGTGGCAGCCAAAAGGGGAGGGCGCCGCCCCGTGGGAGCCAAAGGGCGAGAGGCCGTCCCGTGGAGCCAAAAGGGTGGATAGGAGCGCCGCCCCGTGGCAGCCAAAAGGGGAGGGCGCCGCCCCGTGGGAGCCAAAAGGGGAGAGCGCCGTCCCGTGGGAGCCAAAAGGGGAGAGCGCCGTCCCGGGGCAGCCAAAAGGGGAGAGCGCCGTCCAGTCGAAGCCAAAAGGGGAGGGCGCCGCCCCGTGGGAGCCAAAAGGGGAGGGCGCCGTCACGTGTGAAAATTTTGCCTTCTTCCACCAGAGTAAACTGAGAAAAATCCATGACAAATCCATCCTACTTGCACATGTAAAATCTATAGTACATCCACAACAGAAATTACCATGCTGAGGAATTAAAGGTCTGCACCATCAGTCAATTTCCTGAAGAATTTAGAACCATTTGGGAATAAGTTTTGCAATCCACACGGCGGGGGCTGTTATCTGCTGCAGATTTCCCTTGTGGTACGTTCATACATGGTTTCCTTGGAGAAAATGTTCAGGATTTTCCATTCCAGACATATTTGGCCCACGATTCCGATGCAGGTTAACTCCATTGCTATGGGGCTATCCCACTTCACTCCCCGCAGCAGGATCAAATGAGTCGCACTAAAAATAGGAATGTTTATTTCTATTTCCGTGCCATGGATTTTAAATCTGTGGTGTGGAAAATCCACGCTCTGGTACCTTGTATGAACTACACTGCAGACCATTTGTTTGCACGAGGAAATCAACACGGAATCCGTGAATTATGTTGCGTATTCTACTGCATATTTTTCTACACTGACTTTGGAGAAGACATAATCCACACTAAAATAAGCAGAAAACCGTTGCTGTGGATTTTGCCTTCTCCCACCAAAGCCAATGTTGAACAATCTGCAGTAAATCCATCCTATGTGCATTTACCATGTTGTGCCACAACTCATTGCCAGCTTCAGGCTCACGCTTCCTGGTCGGGCTGTTAGTGGGTCTAGAGCATTAACATATCACCTCTGCTATTCCTAGCTAAGCCTGTTACAGTGAAAAGACTTCAGGAGATGTAAGGTCTGTAGTACACAAGACTATAGAGCTCTAAGGAGTGAAAACGTGTCCTTAGGAGAAACAAACAAAGCTCCGTTCCAAGAGATTACACACAGCAAGGAGCATCCAGCAATCAGTTAGAGCACAGGTGTCAAACTGCGGCCCTCCAGCTGTTGGGAAACCAACTCCCATCATGCATTTATATCATCGATAACAGTGGGCATGTGGGAGTTGTAGTTTCCAACAGCTGGAGGGACCGCCAGTTTGCTCCTGATGAGTTAGAGGGATTCCATCAGCGCTCCATCTGCCTCAACAACTGACATATGACGACGGAAAGCTCCGTGCGCACTCAAAGGCTGATTTTCCATTGGAAACAATATAGGGCACACTGCCGTGTGAGATACGGATGTGGATTCATAGAGGACATCGCCCATAGAACTGAATGGAGAGCAGAAAATCTGCATCAAAACCGCGATTGAGACTGCGTACCGGCATCAAACACCTGCGCTCACTGGTACGAATATGACACTTGTTCCACACTGGTTTAGTGTGGGAATTTCTCGTAATGGTGCATTCACATGACAGACTCTTATATAGCTTGTAAGGCTGAACCGTGACAGACGTCCATCCAGTTCAAAGTACTGTCCTACAGGGTTGATCCTGAGGAATGCAAAACCCCCAAGAGGTAAAAGCCAATTGTCCTCATTTTAGGGAAAAAATTCCTTCCCGACTCCAATCTGGGGCCCCAATCAGGAAAAATCCCTGTCTGGATCAGCCGACCCATCTCCTCGAATCCCGGTCACTTTACTTGTTCTATTATTACTTCCTAGATATGTATCCGGACCCTCCTCCAGAATCCCGGTCACTTAAAATGTTATATTATTACATCTAGAAATGTTATCAGACCCTTCTCCATTATCATGGTCACTATAAATTGTTTATTTATACATCTAGAAATGTATCCAGGACCCTTCTCCAGAATCCGAGTCACTATTAACTTGTGTTATTTTATTACTTCTAGAAATGTATCCAGACCATTCTCCAGAAGCCTTCCGGTCACTATAACTTGGTTCTATTATTACATCTAGAAATGTATCCAGGAACCTTCTCAGATTCCTGGTCACTGATAAACCTGTTATACTTATTACCTCTAGAATTGTCTCCAGGACCCTTCTCCAGAATCCTGGTCACTATAACTTGTTCTACTTATACATCTAGAAATGTATCCAGACCCCTCTCCTGAATCCCCAGTCACTAATAACTTCTTATATTAGTACATCTAGAAATGTATCCAGCCTTCTCCAGAATCTGGTCACTATTAACCTGTTATATTATTACACCCTAGGAAATGTCTCCAGGACCTTCTCCAGAATCCCTGGGTCACTTATAACGTGTTCTATTATTACATCTAGAAATGTATCCAGACCCTTCTCCAGAATCTGGTCACTATAACCTGTTATATTATTACATCTACGAAATGCTATCCAGACCCTTCTCCATATTCCAGGTCACTATAATTGCTTCTATTATTCCATTCTAGACATGTATCCAGACCTATCTCCAGAGATCCTGGGTCACATAAACTTGTTCATATTATTACATCTAGAAATGTATCCAGAACCCTTCTCCAGAATCATGGTTTCACTATAACTATGTTCATTATTACACCTACGAAATGTCTCCTGACCTTCTCCAAGCATCTGGTCACTATAACTTGTTCTATTTTTTCATCTAAAATCGTATACGGATCACTCTCCATAATCACTGGGTCCTATAACTTGTTATATTATTACATCCTAGAAATGTACCAGCTGCGCTGTGGAGGTCGGGGCAAGCCGAAAGCCGACTCGACTCCTCAATTTCCCAAACCTCGATCCTGACTCCCCTCTACCACATAGTTGCAACTTTCGAAAATAAAAAAGCAGGAGACTCAAGGGGCGTCTGCGCATAGCGCGCGCTGCGGCAAAAAATTTGCTGGAACGGCCCATCTTGTCGTATGCACACGCCTTCAAAAAAGCCTCAACCAACCTACCCACCTAACTGCATAACGCTTTGGAAGAAAGCCAGTAGAGGCCCTTATAGCAGGTTAGTTATGGACCCCATACCAGGTAGTGGCCTTACAGGCCGGGTAGATGCCCCCTTCTAGCCAAGTAGATGGCCCCCTCTGTAGCAAGGTAGAGCACCAAAATTGTAGCCAGGTAGGTGCCCCCCCTTGTTAGCCAGGTAGGTGCACCCCCCTTTGTTAGCCAGGTAGGTGCCCCCCTTTGTTTAAGCCAGGTAGGTGCCCCCCATCGTTAGCCAGGTAGGGGTGCACCCCCATTGTTAGCCAGGTAGTGCCCCCATTGTGCAAAGTAGTGCCCCATTGTTTGCAGGTAGGGCCCCCATTGTTTGCAGGTAGTGACCCGAATTGTTTGCCAGGTGTGCCCCCTTTGTGCAGGTGAAGTGCCCCATCTGTTGCCAGGTAGTGCCCCTCTGTTGCCAGGTAGATGCCCCTTCTGTGCCAGGTAGTGCCCCTTCTGTTGGCCAGTAGTGCCCCTTTGTTGCCAGGTAGTGCCCCTCTGTTGCCAGGTTAGTGCTCCCCCATCTGTTAGCAGGTAGTGCCCCCCATCTGTTAGCCAGGTAGTGCCCCCTTGTTGCCCAGGTAGTGCCCTCTGTTGCCAGGTAGTGCCCCCTCTGTTTGCCAGGTAGTGTCCCACCTTTGTTGCCAGTAGTGCCCATTGTTGAGGTGATGCCCCATTGTTGCCAGGTAGTTGCCCTCCTGTTACGCCAAAAGGGTAGAGCCACGAAAGCTAATAAAAATAAAAATACATTAAAATCCATTACGCTCAATGGCCTCCTGCCAGCGCGGCCGCTCCTGCCCGATCTCTTCAGCGGCGCAGGGGGAAAAGGGTGAGAGCAGCCGCGCGTCACTCCTGCAGCAGCGCGTCACTTCCTCCTCGCGCCGCTGTCCTGTATGCACGGCGAGCAAATAAGTGGAGAGGAGGGAGGAGGGAGAGATCCCTCCTGCTCCTCCCCGACACAGTGAGACAGCGGGCGGGTGAGCGGCCGCTTCACCCCGCCTGTAGGAGAGGCGGGTCACCGCGGCGCAAAGAGTAGCGCACAGCGCTACTCTTTGCGCCGCGGTAATTAAAGGGACCCGCCGCCTGCAGGCGGAGGCGGAGGATTGGCCAACTCCCGGGTTGGGGGAGGGGACCCCAAATAGCGGGACCCCCCGCCAAAATCCGGGAGAGTTGGCATGTATGATATACCACGGTGATGGTTAAGTGATAACTTTACTGTAGTATATTGGTAACATCAGGTATGTTTATCACCTTATGATACAATAATTCAAGCTATTAGGTAGATACAGACACTGACAGCAAATTGGTAACAATGTTTTGATCTTTTGAACACTTGTGGGTAGAGGTTGCAGAAATAGCTGTATCTGTATCCAAGTCCACAGTCTGCACCAACATTGGGAAATGTGTACACAAAGAGGACCTGGATCAGATTTGGTCAAGATATGCTTTGAATCTGATCCAGTGCCCTGTATGATTACAGGCAGTATTGAATTACCAAAGGTGGATTCACAAATACTAATAAAATATAAAAATTAAAGGGGTGTCTCACTACATTGATTATAATTCTTTCCGTGTCCTGTTTTCTTGGTTTCATTTTGATTTCGGGAGTTTATGGCTTTCACTCTAGATGCAGTTAAGTAAGGTCTGTAGCTATAGCATATCAGTGCTGGCAGCCTATCTGGATAGATCAAACATGGTCTGTAGCTATAGCAACTAGAGCTGGCAGCCCACTACAAAGGGGGATATCTAGGAATAGGTAGGGCACTGTTAATGGACAATATTGCAAAGAGACTTGTATTTACAAGATCATTTAACATACAAAAGTATTCCTTGTAGGGAGACCAACCCCTATAAACTTTGATTTTTAGGGAGCAAAAAAATGTAACTAAGCAGATGCTAAATACTTGCAAGTAAATGTATGTATGAATAGGCAAGATGACTGTATATAAAAATACAGTAGCCTCATGGATGGAGATATATAGGAGGTCCTGAAAGTCACAAGTTCAAACCATTGTTACCCATTTGCTTGTCAGTGTAAATATATTTATTGCATATGACTTTAGGAACAAAAAAAAATTGTTAAAATGCCAAAACACTGCAGGAAATTTGTGAAGTCTCTGATTTGTTTGAGAAATAGTATCGCCTCCTCAGATCCCTGCATACATGACTCACTCTGATCTCATTATTTCCATGCTAGGAACGGCCTCTTCTACACACTACTTGGGTTGGGGGCAAGCGGTGACCAAGGCGGCAACATCCTTAACAAGTCAGGGTATAAAGGAATTGCCTCGCCACGTAGGTCTGATGAATGGGTTTATCTCTGTACTTCTTTGAAAAACAGGTGAAAAATGTTGCTGAAATTTGTTTGCCACTGGGGGGGGATCTTCTCCACTGGGGGCAGTCGTTTGCGGGGGTGAGCCGCTGCCCTCCCATGCATCAATTACACTCCTCATGTGATGAGGTGAAGATTATGGGAGCAGTAGCACTCGGACGGACCTCAATTACTCTGCTCTTTGCATCTAATCATTTAGTTATTTTGGGAGTCGTCCATATTATGACGGACTTACGACTCCTGCAAAATAGGCACCGACTCCACAGCCTGGTAATTCCAGACCCTTCTCCAGAATCCTAGGTCACTTAGAATTGTTATATTATTACATCTAGAATGTATCCAGACCACTTTCAGAAACCTGGTCACTATAACTTGTTTATTTCTTACATCTAGAAATGTTATCCAGACCCACTTCTTCAGAATCATGCGTCACTATAACTTGCTTTATTATTACATCTGAAATGTTATCCAGACCATTCTCCAGAATCCTGGGTCACAATATACACTCTGTTAATATTATTACATCTAGAAATGTATCCAGCCCCTTTCTCCAGAACCCCGGTCACTAGAACTTGTTAATATTATTACATCTAGAAATGTATCCAGACCCTTCTCCAGAATCCTGTCACTATAACTTGTTCTATTATTACATCTAAAAATTTTCCCAGAACCCTTCTCCAGAATCCTGGTCACTATAACTTGTTCTATTTAATTACATCTAGAAATGTATCCAGCCCCCTTCTCTAGAATCCCGGTCACTGTAACTTGCTATATTACATCTAGTAATGTATCCAGACCATTCTCCAGAATCCTGCTCACTATAACTTGTTATATTACATCTAGAAATGTATCCAGACAATTCTCCAGAATCCTGGTCACTATAACTTGTTATATTATTATATCTAGAAATGTATCCAGACCCTTCTCCAGAATCCCGGTCACTATAACTTGTTATATTACATCTAGAAACGTATCCAGACCCTTCTCCAGAATCCTGGTCACTATAACCTATTATATTATTACATCTAGAAATGTATCCAGACCCTTCTCCAGAACCCCGGTCACTAACCTTGTTATATTATTACATCTAGAAATGTATCCAGACCATTGTTGACCTCTGTTTATTAAATTCACCAGGACAAGTTCCTCCAGAGAGTTCCACAGTCTCACTGCTCTTACAGTAAAAAAATCCCTTTTCATGTTCAGGTAGAAACCTTCTTTCCTTTTGGGGTAGGGACCCCCCTTGTTTGGATACGTCCGGGTATAAATAGATCCTGGAAGAGATCTCTAATTGACCTCTGATATATTTATTAGTCCCCGAAGCCGTTTTTTCTCTAAACTAAATAACCCTATCTTGCTCATCTTTCGGGGTCTGTACCACCCAGTCCTTTTTATTTTTGTTGCCCGCCTTTGTACCTGTTCAAGCTCTACAATGCTTTCCGTGCACTGGTCCCCCAAAAACTGTCCCACAATTCCATGTGTGGTCTAACCAGTGACTTGTATACTGGGAGGACGACATTCTCATCCTGTGCCCCTTCTTATGCCCTCCATGATCCTATGTGCCAGCTGTTCCGCTTCCCATATACCACACTGCTGAAGGAGCGGCGCATGTGCTCAGACCTTCAATGGAGCAGAATCTCCAATCGCTGCAGTCATGTCGAGGAGCTAAGGCTGCGCAGCGCACACCTGCTGTGCTCCGCGGGGTGACACTGACCGGGGGCAATGCCCCCGCTCAGCGGTGCGGACAAACCCACTCATCGCCCAAGCCCATAGGTGCCCATCACTGGCTGTTACCATGGTTACCACTATGCACCAAAGACAACAGAATCAGGCATCGCCATAGGCAACCATCATAGGGGTGTGGTCAAATTCTATATGCAAACCCCTCCCCATGCAATGTTAATCCCCGTTCCATGAACAACACAACACACATAAGGAGAGAGACCCATAGCGGCTGCAGGACTACAGCTCTGGTAGTCACTGTCCCTGCAGCACACGTCCTGTCTCACTGGCCCTGGAGGGGATGGGGACAAGAAGGCGGCACCTGATCCGTGCAGGAAGATGACGGAGGCCGAGTGCTTCCCTGCAGGAGACACCACGCAGCGAGCCAGGGAGCAGGGCGCCGCCATGACAGACACGTGACCGGCGGGCTCGCTGCGCATGCGCGCACTCTCCGTGCAGTGTCTCAGGAATTATGGTGATGAGTCTGTGTGATGTCCTGTACCGGCCCCTCACCCGGAAAAACCCCGCCCCCCACCCGGAGTAACCCCGCCCCTAACCCGGATAAAACCCCGCCCCTCATCTGGAGTAACCCCGCCCCTCACCAAGAAAACCCCGCCCCCATCCAGGAAACCCCGCCCTTCACCCAGAAAAACCCCACCCCCTCACCCAGAGAAGCTCCGTCCTGACTGTGACATCACGTTATATTTTCTGTACTAGACACACGGGGTATATTATCCTTACTGTACATACTGGTATATTTTTCTGTATTTACATCACGTGTAATTACCTGTATGGACACACGTGTATATTATCTGTATGTCATCACGGGTATTTTTCCAACTGTGACATCACGGTATAATCCTGTCTGTGACATCACTGTGGTATTATCTGTGCTTTTAACTCACAAAATTATCCGTACTGGACATCACTGTTGTATTATCTTTTACGTGACTCACGTGTATTTTCCCGTACTGGACATCACTGGAATTTTCTCTGTACTGTACATCACTTGAAATTTTCCTTACTGTACATCACTGTGTATTTTCTCTGTAAGTGACACACTGTTGTATTTTTGACTTAC
>JAODAL010079005.1:0-12719 GCA_025379985.1 Phyllomedusa bahiana | reverse complement strand
CACACAGGAACAGTATATCACATGTCCAGATTTTTTGTGTTTACATTTGTGTATATACTGTTATGTGTATGTTTATACTAAATCTGTCCTCTGTGACACAGGTCCAAAATATGAGCTAGAATGTGAGGTGGGGGCACGCCCCCCTCCTCCCTCGGACATACCTTATGCAGGGTACTGTCAGGGGGGCCCTAAAAGCTCTGGCTGTTTGGAGCTCTGGAAGACTTGGGAAACCAAAAACTCGTTCGGGTTTCATAGTGAGGGGGGCCGCGTTTGCTGCAGGACCCGTCGAAGCGGCAGGGAACCTTGCTGTCGGTGCGTGCTCGGGGGGGGTTTGAGTAGGGAGCACGAGGGAGGGGTGCTCTCACTGCTCCTGGAGTGCTGGGCTTAGAGGTGGGCGGGTTTTTCCCTGCAGCAAGCAGGAGAGTTAGGGATATCATTGGGGGCAGAAGGGCTTTACATGGGGGGCTTCCCCCCGAATGATACTGCTAGCGCCCCGCCCTGACTAGATGTTTGGTTGACCAAAATTTTTTTTAAAGGGGGGTTTTGCCAAAAAGAAAAATTTGATGTGGGGGGTTTTGAAATTAAATATAAGCATTTTCCCATTCATTTTTATTAAAAATTCGCCGTTTTTGTTTTAGCCGCTTTTTAGTGATCCATTGTTTACAGCTCATCTCAGGGGATACGACAGGGCTGAGGCCCTCAGCCCTGGTCGCACATGCTCAGACATCACTTCCCCTTCAGGCAGCTACTGGTTTTCTTTCCCCGGGTCTGTCATTACCCTGCCCTCTTTTCTCCTTAGAAAATTAGTCAAACAAGCAAAAAATTAAAAAAAAAACCTCAATGGGGTCTGTGATTGAAAAAGGGGTTTAAAATCCACAGTTTGGTTTGCGGGGGGTTTGACCCGAGAAACCGTTGTGCCTGGGGGAAAGTTTTACCTCTGAGCTACGTGTAGCTACTCACAGCTCATACACAAAACTGACCTTCTTTTAAAAGGGGAAAGGGGGCCCGGGGATGTCATCCTCAGAGTCACTGATAGGGAATTCAAAAAATCACACACGCCCCTTCTGAGCACACAGAGTTGAAGAGCAGGATGCAAAACCCCTTTAACCCCATCACCGCCACAGCCAGTTTGGGCCTCTTTGACAGAGCCCCACTTTTGAAATCGGACATGTGTCACTTTAAGTGGGAATAACCTTTTGATACTTTTACCTATCCATGTGATTCAGAGAATGTTGTCTCATGACACATTGTGCTTGCAGTTAGTAAGAAATTTTGATCCAAAAAATCCTTGTTTATTTGTGAAAAATATCAAAAATATCTTGAAAATTTAGAAAAATTTACAATTTTCAAAGTTCAAAAACGTCTATGTGTAAGACAGATAATTGTTCCACACAAAATAGTTTATAACTAGCATCCACCATATGTCTACTGTAGGTTGCATCATTTTTTTTAAATGTCTTTTTATTTTTTTTACATTTGGGCGGTGAAAAATTTAGCAGTAATTTTTCACATTTTCAAGCAAATTTGCAACATAAATTTTTTGGGGACCAGTCCAGTTCTGACTTGGTTTTGATTGGGCTGTATGTTAGATACCTCCTGTAAGACACTGCACCCTTAAACTATCAAAAACAGCCTGTAGGAAGTTGTTTAACCCATTAGGTGTTTCACAGAAATTAAAGCAAAGTGGAGGTGAAATTTCAAAATGTGACTTTTTTTTGCAAATTTTCAATGTTATCCATTATTCACTGGAACACAGTAGATGTGACCAGTGAAAGACAACTCAAAATAAGATTTGCCATTAGCTGTTTTTAGAGACATCCCATAAATGGCCCTAGTGCGATATTTGGCTCAACCACAAGCCCCAGAGTACGAGGAGGAGGAGCACCTACCGGGCATTAAGGTCCTATTTTCAATACAGTTTTATTAAGCCATCATTCCAGGTTTGTAGACGCCCTAAGGTGCTAAAACTTAATAAACTCCTAGATCCCATATTGGAAATAACACCATTAAGGAATATATCCAGGGGTGCAGGGAGTATATCGACCCCAAAGGTGTTTCACAATTTTTTTTTAGCTTTAGACTGTGAAAATAAAATGTATTTTTTTTCCAACAATCTGCAATTTTAGCTGAAAATGTTTCATCTTTGCAAGGAATCCTTTTTTTTAACAAAAAAAAAAAAAAAAGACCCAAAATTTTATTACACAATTTCTTCTGAGTTCGGTAATACCAAGTATGTGAGTGTAAACTGCAGTGTGGACGCATGGCCGGGGGTACAAGCTAGGGAGCGCTATTTTGTTTTTCGAACACAGATTTTGTTGGGATCATGTCATATTTGCAAAGCCCCCAAAGTACCAGAACAGGCGAAAACCTTCCAGATATCGCCCGAATTTTAAATTCAACGCCCCTCAGGGATCACATCTAGCGGTGTATTGTGCATTTTGGGTGCACAGGTGTTCCACAGGTTTTTATGTTTTTTTTTTATATTTTACTGCTTTTACACAGTAAAAACACTTTTATTCAAAAGGGAAAACACATTTTTGCATCGCCGCAGTCTGAGAGCCAGAACTTTTTTTTATTTTTCTGTGTACGGAGCTGTGCAGTGGATTGTTTTTTGCGGCATGAGTTGATGTTTTTATTGGTATCATTTTTAGGGGACGGGGCTTTTTGGTCGCTTTTAAATCCGTTTTTTTGGAATGCAGGGTGAGGAAAACACTGCAGTCCTAGTAGGGTTTTTTATTTTTACTTTTAACAGCGCTCACCCTGCAGTATACATGACAGCTTAGTTTTACTCTGTGGGTTGATATGAATACGGTGATACCCAAATTTATATAGTTTTTTATGTTGACGTGCTTTAAAAGCAATATATATGCATCGTTATCTTCTGATAGCCACAACGTTCTGCTTTTCCATATACAGAGCTTTTGAAAAGCGTTTTTTTTTGCAGGTATTATGGGAATTTGGGTTATCGGTAACACTTTGGTGTTTATATGAGTTTTTGAACGCTTTTTATTCCATTTGATGTGCTGTTGGATGAACTAAAATCTCAATTTAATAGCAGTTTTTTGGGAATTTACTTACGTTGTTCATCATGCGGATAAAATAACATAACAGATTTGTAGGACAGGTCGTTATGCATGCAGCAATACCTATATGTGTACTTCATTTATTTTTGGCACATTTGCTGTTTGGAAAGGTACATGTGATTGTGCGGGTCCTGCTTGAGAAAAACTTTGAGATTCTTAGTTCACATGTTTTGATCAAAAAATGTTTTCAGCACCCCCCGACTAGAATGGGATCTCAGGTGGGTGGTCTACTGCTATCTTTCTCTCAAATAGAGCCAAATTCAGATTCTCATTGGGTCACGACATCCATAATCCAGAGAGAAAAATAAAAAAAAACCAACCTTGCAAGCCTCCATTTTGGTTTCCTGCACCCCGCCCACCTCCACAGGTTGTTATATCGGTGCAGTATGCTTTCAAGGTTGGTGTTTTTTTAGTTTTCTAAGAACTAAGAATCTCAAAGTTTTTTTCATGTATTGTAGATAGCATAAATGATTCTTTAGAGGTTTCCATGTATTGTATAGTCCTGCATGAGGGCCCACATAATGTCCAATGTCGGGAAGATGTTAACATTCCACAACCAAATCATTGTGATGCCAAAATATTAGTGATCTGGCAAGAAGACTAGAAGTTAGTGTCTATCATACACCTGTCTGGACCCTGGAAATGCCCACTGTGACCTGGGCATCTCCAGGGTCCAGACAGGTATGTGATAGGCACTAACTTCCCTACGGGCGGTCTCCGGTGCCACCAACCCCCAGCAAACAGAGCTGAATGCCCAGGTCACCACAGGGGCATCTCCAGGGTCCAGACAAGTATGTGATAGACACTGACTGCACCAGAAATATCCCGTCCCCATGAGGTCATCCAGGCTGATAAGCACAATGCACATAATAGAGCCCCTATAGCATTAAATACATGGATACATTGTAACAACAAGAAGAATAAAACATAGCAAGCTACATCATCACACAGACCCTTCCATCCATTAGTCGCTGCGTCCATGGATGTGACATTAAACCTGTTTACCCCGATAGGTCACCCGTCGCCTCACAGTCACATCTTATTTTCGGATTAGGCTGGAGAGGTGAAGGCAATTTGCATTAAAATGTTCTGTGAATTGGTTTAGAAGGTTTAACTTATAAGGAACCATGAAATGAGCCCTGATGTCTTACAGTGGAAAGAGCAGATTGAATTCGCCCTCGTGGTGCGGGGCCCATCCGTCGGCCAATAGAATGGACGCTCCATTAGGACTTCGTAAATGTGTTCATTAAGAGGAGATCAACGCGCAGGAAGTGCAGCTCACAGAATCGCAGGAAACTTTTAACTCTTGTTTGGGTTCTGGCTCTTTCTACAATGTTCAGATAATGCAGCCATGAATTTAGAAGGGCTCCTCCAGCCCAAGCCCTGGGACCTCCACCAACCTGGGTAATGGAGACAATGGGCGACATGTATGATCAGGAGTTGCGCCTGTTTCCTGGCAAAAACTGCGCCTCATCGATCCGAATCCCCTGTCGGATGCAGTGATGTGATGTTAGGCGCAAGCTTTGCCAATTTTGGCTGCGCCTAACATGAAGGGGCATGCAATGGGAGCGGTGTGGGCGTTCTGGGGCGGGACGCGGAACTTTCGAATAGTCCGAGGCATGCATGATCGCGGGTCGGCAAAGTGAGGCGCATTGCCGACTCGTTGATTGTGGTCTTAAGAGCGGAGGAGGCGACAGTGAAGCGTAGAACGTAATGGAAAGGGGCGCAAAATGTTGCTCTAGGTCGCTGTTACCAACAGTTACCACAGACTCTCAGCTCCGAGCGGCATGGAGTATGATTCCAAAAAATCGTTTTTAATTAGTGTTTAAACATGATCTGAAAAAGAGCTCAAAACCTACTAAATACAAAAACATAATAAACCATCACTAACAACGCGTTTGTCGCCCTCGCACCGAAGCTACTCAGGAACTGGGATCTAGAAAATTGCCGGGAAAGGGAATACAATATTCAAATTGATTAAGTATTCTCATTGGGTTCGGCATAAACAGCCATCAGAATAGGAGCAACAGGGACCCATTTTAAACCTATGGGAGAAAGTATTGACCAATCAAATGAAAGGGGGACAGTTCTAATTAAAGTAAAAAAGGCAGACAGAAAAGAGCTGATTGGTGGAGCTGGCGGGGCTTGGCTTTCCGGAAAATCGAGTGCGAGCTACTTTGTTCCATTGTAGTCAATAGAGAGATCGGGGCAATGAAATCTCGGCTCTCAGCGACGTGCGGCATGAAGTATGAATAAAAAAAATCATTTTATTAGGTGTAAAATATTCTCAGAAAAAGAGCTAAATCCTTCTATAACATTAATATCAATCAAATACCGAAAAGTACGCGTTTGTCGCCGAGACCGGCGCTACATTAGGGAATTGGGATTTAGAGACTTGCCAGGAATACAGTATTTCAAATTCTCTGTAAGCTCTTCTCATTGGTCAGCAGCAACCAGCCCATCAGATAGGAGCTACAGTTGAACCATTATAACATTATGTGAGAACGATTGACCAATCAGACTTGCAAAGGCGGGACAGTTCCCAAATACAAGTAAAAAGGCAGAAAAGAGCGATTGGTGAGCCCAGGCGGCAAAGATATGAATCCACCAAATCATATTGTAGGGCGTCTATTTTGAGTGGAGCAAGAAGGGCGCGATAGAAGGGCGCGATCGATAGGGCGCCCTAACTGTTATATGTCTATGGGAAATATTCTAGTACTGTGATTGGTTGGGGGAAGAGGGGCTCGTTCCTGCTTAGCCAATCAGCGGCTGAGTACCTTGTCATAGAGTTCTATGGGGAAAAGAAATGCAGGGGCGAGCATGTTTGTGATTGGCTATAAGGTTAAGAGGCGCCGTTATTTGGACCAATGGGAGAGCGAGTGACGCTCCTATGGGTTTTCTAATGCAATCTATAATAAAACTGTACATGGCAGAAATAAAATGATAAGACTCAAGAAGTTGTGGCGATGTGTATATAAAATGATCAATAATAGGGGGTAATGAAAATAAACAAATAAAAAGGAATTTATTGAATTAATATTTTTTTCTTTACCCCCATATTATTAATCATTTATATAGACATCGCACTCAACTTCGTGAGTCTTATCATTTTATTTCTTCCATGTTTCAGTTTTATTATTAGATGGATTAGAAAACCCATAGGAGCGTCGCGCGCTCTCCCATTGGTCCAAATAACCGCGTCTTTTAAATTAGCCAATCACAAACAGAGCTCGTTCTGCATTTCTTTTCCCATAGAACTCTATGAGAAGGTAGCTCCAGCGCTGATTGGCCCTAGCAGGAGAGCCCCTCTTCCCCCAACCAATCTCGAGTACTAAATATTTCCCATAGACAGTATTAACTTTTAGGGCGCCCTTCTATCGCGCCTTCTTTCTCCGCTCAGAATAGACGCATACATATGATTGTGGATTCATATCTGCCGCCTGGCTCCACCAATTCAGTTTTTTCTGCCTTTTTTACTGTATTTTGAACTGTCCCGCCTTTTCATTTATTTATTGGTCCATATTCTCCATAGGATATGAATGGGTCACTGTAGTCCTATTCTGATTGGCTGGCTTCTGGCGACCAATCAGAAGAGCTTAAAGAATTTAATTACTGTATTTCCGGCAATTCTCTATATCCAAATTCCTGATGTTGGCCGTGGTGACGTCGACAAAGCGATTGTTAGGGATTTGATTGATTTTGTTTATAGAAGGTATTAGCTCTTTTACAGGAGAATGTTTTCACTCATAAATGATTATTTTTTATCATACTCCATGCGACGGCGCTGAGAGTGAGATTGATTTCTTGAGGATCTTATATATTTTCCTTTAATTTTTAAGGATCCCCTTTTTCACTACATTTATCGTTTTTTAGACAGCTTTGCTTTTTGTTATTTATTCAGTCATTCATTTGAAGACAATTTTTTGTTCTCACTAACATGTTTAATGAATATATTTTTTCGCTGTTGTTTTCAGCCTGTCTCGATCGGAATACATGTTCGGGACATTCTTTGCGCCCATGTCCCCGCACTGCGCCCACACACTGGCGAGGAGCAGGGGACTTTACACCGCAGTATGAGCAGCACTCTGACGCCGCATACGATGAGTGAGCTTTCACTCGAAAATGTGAGCTCCGACGCGGCGAGCTTCATACATGTCGCCCTATGTATCCCTGAGATCTGCTCTGAAATCAACCCAAAGTCAGAAGAGGGGATCGGCAGTGCATGGAGAGTAACAGGAAAACACCTCCTGGCAAAACGCCTGGACTCCCCTCACTTGGAGGATGATGGTTCTATCAGAAGAAGCAGAAGAAAAATCATGGAATCATCAACCAAAAAATGTCTTCTCCATCTTGGACCCTGAATTCTTTGCTGCTTGGACTTCACAAATGATAAACAATGTTAGACATCAGAGGAATCCAATGTTCTTGAAGAGCAGGGACCGACCAGTGTCGCAGGATGGGGCAGATGTTCTGCATATCCACAAAAAGGAGCTCAGGAAAAGCTTTGATCCTCATTTCTCTGACATCATCACCAGTAAACCTATTATCTATGGGTAGAATCTTGTTCCACATGTTCGGCTGAGCCTCGCTGTGCACCTGGGGACTGTGAGGCTCATGATGCATCTTCCTGCCGTTACCTGCAGCCCAGCTCATAGAGGATGGAAGGCGAAGGGATCCTCAATGTTGAGCCTCGCTCGGGTCTCGGTGCACTGACTGCTGAGCTCATGATGCATCTCCTCTGCCCCGTTACCTGCAGCCCCAGATCATAGATGATGGGAGAAGGGTCCACAATGTCTGAGCCTCGCTGTGCACTGACTGCTGAGCTCATGATGACATCTCCCCTGCTCCGTTACTGCAACCCCAGATCATAAAATGATGGAGGAAGTGCCCCACAATGTCTGACCCTCGCTGTGCACTGACTGCTGAGCTTCATGATGCATCTCCCCCTGCCCTGTTACCTGCAGCCCAAGATCATAGATGATGGAAAAAGAAGGTTCCACAAGGGTCTGAGCCTCGCGTGGCACTGACTGCTGAGACTCAAGACTGCACCTCCCCTGCCCCATTCCCTGCAGCCCAGATCAAAAATTTGATGGAAGAAGACCCACAATGTCTGAGCCTCGCTGTGCACTGACTGCTGAGCTCATGATGCATCTCCCCCCCGTTACCTGCAGCCCCAGATCATAGATGAGGGGAGAAGGATCCACAATGTCTGAGCCTCGCTTGCACTGACTGCTGGCTTATGATGCATCTCCCTGCCCTTTTACCTGCAGCCCCAATAAATAATGATGGAAGAAGGGTCCACAATATCTGAGCCTCGCTGTGCACTGACTGCTGAGCTCATGATGCATCTCCTCTGCCCTGTTACCTGCAGCCCCAGATCATAGATGATGGAAGAAGGGTCCACAATGTCTGAGCCTCCCTGTGCACTGACTGCTGAGCTCAAGCTGCTCTCCCTGCCCCATTACCTGCAGCCCCAGATCATAGATGATGGAAAAAGGGGTCCACAATGTCTGACCCTCGCTGTGCACGGGACTGCTGAGCTCATCATCTTCTCCCCGGGCCCCGTTACCCTGCAGCCCCCAAAATCATAAAATAGGGAAAGGAGAAGGGTCCACAATGTCTGAGCCTCACTGTGCACTGACTGCTGAGCTCATACTGCATCTCCCCTGCCCCGTTACCTGCAGCCCCAGATCATAGGTGATGGAAGGAGAAGGGTCCACAATGTTCTGAGCCTCGCTGTGCACGGGACTGCTGAGCTCATGATGCATCCCTCTGCCCCATTCCCTGCAGCCCCAGATCATAGGTGATGGAAGGAGAAGGGTCCACAATGTCTGAGCCTCGCTGTGCACTGACTGCTGACCTCATGATGCATCTCCCCTGCCCTGTTACCTGCAGCCCAAGATCATAGATGATGGAAAAAGAAGGGTCCACAATGTCTGAGCCCGTGTGCACGGACTGCAAACTCAAGACTGCATCTCCCCTGCCCCATTACCTGCAGCCCAGATCATAGAGATGGAAAGAAAGGTCCACAATGTGTAGCCTCGCTGTGCACTGACTGCTGAGCTCATGATGCATTCCCCTGCCCTTTAAACCTGCACCCCCAGATCATAGGTGATGGAAGGAGAAGGGTCCACAATGTCTGAGCCTCGCTGTGCCTGACTCTAGAGCTATGTGCATCTCCTCTGCCCCCATTCCCTGCAGCCCCAGATCAAGTAAATGGAGGAAGTGTCCAACAATGTCTGACCCTCGCTGTGCACTGACTGCTGAGCTCATGATGAAAATTCCCCTGCCCCGTTACTGCACCCCCAGATCATAGAATGATGGAAAAAGAAGGGTCCACAAATGTCTAAGCCCGCTGTGCACTGACTGCTGAGCTCAGATGCATCCCCTCCCCTGTTACTGGCAGCCCCAAGATCATAGATGATGGAAAAAGAAGGGCCCACAATGTTCTGAGCCTTTCGCTGTGCACTGACGCTGAGCTCAAGACTGCATCTCCCCTGCCCATTACCTGCAGCCCCAGATCATAGATGATGGGAGAAGACCCCACAATGTCTGAGCCTCGCTGTGCACTGACTGCTGAGCTTATGATGCATCTCCCCTGCCCCTTAACCTGCAGCACCAGATCCTAGATGATGGAAGAAGACCCCACAATGTCTGAGCCTCGCTGTGCACTGACTGCTGAGCTCATGATGCATCTCCCCTGCCCCGTTACCTGCAGCCCCAGATCATAGATGATGGAAGGAGAAGGGTCCACAAATTCTGAGCCTCGCGGTGCACTGACTTCTGAGCTCATGATGCATCTCCCTGCCCCGTTACCTGCAGCCCAGATCATAAGATGATAGAAGGAGAAGGTCCACAATGTCTGAGCCTCGCTGTGCAGTGACTGCTGAGCTCATAAATGCATCTCCTCTGCCCCATTACCTGCAGCCCCAGATCATAGATGATGGAAGAAAAACCCCACAATGTCTGAGCCCGCTGTGACTGACTGCTGAGCTCATGATGCATCTCCCCTGCCCCTTTACCTGCCCCAGATCATAGATGATGGAAGGAGAAGGGTCCACATTGTCTGAACCTCGCTGTGCACTGACTGCGAGCTCATGACTGCATCTCCCCTGCCCCATTACCTGCAGCCCCAGATACTGTAGAAGAAGAAGGGTCCACAATGTCTGAGCCTCGCTGTGCACTGACTGCTGAGTTCATGACTGCATCTCCCCTGCCGCAGTACCTGCAGCCCCAGATCATAGATGATGGAAGGAGAAGAGTCCCACAATGTCTGAGCCACGCTGTGCACTAAACTGCTGAGCTCTTAAATGCATCTCCCTGCCCCATTACCTGCAGCCCCAGATCAAGATGATGGAAGGAGGAAGGGGCCACAATGTCTGAGCCTCGCTGTGCACTGACTGCTGACCATGATGCATCTCCCTCTGCCCCGTTACCTGCAGCCACAGATCATAGATGATGGAAGGAGAAGAGTCCACAATGTCTGAGCCTCGCTGTGCACTGACTGCTGAGCTCATGATGCATCTCCCCTGCCCCATTACCTGCACAGGGGGGCGCTAGGTGCTGTTTTTTCGGGGCTCTGCCCGAAATAAAACACCCTGTGCCCCGATTCTCCCGGGCCCCAGGCCTCTGCCTGGGCCTGGAGCAACCGACTGGCCCTTCAGCTGCATGTGCGTCCGCTGGACGCACACTCAGCTGAGGGCTTCTGCGGGCAGAGAGCGAGCGCTCCCTGCCCCGCAGACAGTGTCGGACGCAGGTCCGACACAGCGAGGCCGCCGGGGTCCTCCCCAGCGCTGAGGATCCGCCGCGGCACCGTGCGCCCCCAGCCGGCAGCGTCGCGATGATGTGATTTCATCGCGACGCTGCCTCTCCTCGGGCCCACAGCGCTCATAGGCCGTGCGCCCGAGGAGCTGCGGAGGAGCCGGCTGAAGAGGACAGAGCGCGCTCGCCGGGGGAGTTAAGGGGAGTATGAATGTTGTTATTTTTATAGCGTTTATCTGCCTCAGTAGCCCCTATATACTGCCTTTGCCCCTATAATGCCTGCCTGTGGCCCCCATATCCCTGCCTGTGCCCCCATAATGCCTGCCTGTGCCCCCAAAAACCTGCCTGTGGCCCCCATATCCCTGTCTGTGCCCCCCTATCCCTGCCTGTGGCCCCCTAACCCTGCCTGTGGCCCCCATATGCCTGCCTTGGCCCCTATATCCCTGCCTGTGGCCCCCATATACTGCCTGTGCCCCTATAATGCCTGCCTGTAGCCCCCATATCCCTGCCTGTGGCCCCCATAAACCTGCCTGTGGCCCCCAATACTGCCCGTGGCCCCATATACCTGCCAGTGGCCCCCATATACTGCCTCAGTGACCCTATATTCTGCCTCAGTGCCCCTATATACCTTCTTGTGGCCCCTACATACATGCCTCAGTGCCCCCATATACTGCCTTGGCCCCATATATGCCTCAGTGCCCCTATAATACCTGCCTGTGGCCCCATATACTGCCTGTGCCCCCCTATATACTGCCTGTGCCCCCAAAATTTCCTGCCTGTGGCCCCCATATACTGCCAGTGGCCCATATAAACTGCCTGGGCCGCATATACTGCTTTAGTGCCCCCATATACCTAACTGAGGGACTGCTTATACCTATAATTAAGGAGTTGCTGGAAATGTGAGGATTCTAAGAATATTTGTGTCCAAATCCTCAGGACGAGTTTGGCCGGAAGCAATCAGCATGAAGGGTTTAGAACGGGAAAGGAGAAGAAAAGGGGAAGGTGAACGATCGCTGATCAGAAAAGACGTCTCCGGTGAATTACTAAATGTAACTGCAGTGTAATCCCCTTATATGTCTGCAGAGTCTAACATACAACTAGTATCTACCACTATATTGGGCCCCTGTATGGCGGTAATATATGTCTCTAGGGCCCGTGTACAGCTGGTAGCACATGTGGGGGTTGCGTTCGGTCAGGGTCTTTGGCAGGATTATTTGAGCCTTAAGAGTTAATAGTTTTGGGTCTTGGTTTTGTAGAGGGTTTTATTAACAATCACTTGTCCCGGTAGATTTGCTCCATGTGTAGGTGTATGTTTGGTGACTGTTTAGGGGTATTGTCATATGAAGGTGAGAAGTTCTGAAAAAGTAAATTTGTCATTTGGGGATTTTTACTGTACAGTGACTGCTGAGGGGATGGACGGGATCTGTGTGGGATGTGCAGAAAATTATGACAGGAAAACAAAGGGTTTTTTTCTGTAAAAAAACATCCGCAGTTTACAATGAGGCGGGAAAAATGTTGTGTGAACCCAGCCCTACCCAGAAAAACACAAAGGGCCCGAGCCCCGGATGTTTTAGGACCCTAGCAACGCCCCTGACCTGCAGCCCCAGATCATAGAGGATGGTAGGAGAAGAGTCCACAATGTCTGAGCCTCGCTGTGCACTGATTTCTGAGCTCTATGATGCATCTCCCCTGCCCCATTATCTGCAGCCCCAGATCTTAGATGATGGAAGAAGGGTCCACAATGTCTGAGCCTCGCTGGCACTGGGCTGCTGAGCTCATGATGCATCTCCCCTGCCCCGTTACCTCAGCCCCCAAACAAGAGATAAAGAAGGTCCAAAAATGTCTGGGCCCCGCGTCACTGACTGGGCCTGAGCT
>JAODAL010079004.1:0-12719 GCA_025379985.1 Phyllomedusa bahiana | reverse complement strand
CATTTTTTTATTTTGTGCCCCATCTTTTGTTCATTTTAGTCTTTTTTTATTTACTTTTCCATCCTTTTTTAATGAAATGTGCTGTAAAAAAATTGCTAGTAAGATTTAAAAAGAAGAGATCCATGAAAAAAATATTGTTGTTTGTTTTTTTTGAAAGCAGAAAAACTAGGTTGAAACCAACAAAATTAGTAACGGGTTTATATTCCGTGTTAGAATTTTAAATTTTTTTTGGAGACCTCATATGCAATGAGAAAGGGTGACATCATTTTTAACTTTTCTGCAATGGGGAGTTCTACCCCTGTGACCCTTTAAAAAAAAAGTACACAAAACCCTCAATATGACCAACATGCAGAAAAGTACCCCTTTTGGGCACAGGGGTTTTATGTCTTTGGGCCCCCCTTTTTTTTTTTTTTTTTGGTTGGGGGTTTTGAGTCTTAAATTTGTTTTTTGTTCGGTGACTTTTTGTGTTTTGGGTTTGAAAATTCAATAAGCACAAAACGGGTTTCTGTGCCCCCAATAAGACAGCCATGTAGTTTTTTATGGGCCAGGGGGTGGGGGAATTTGGTTTTGGGCTTATCGCTCCCCATGTTTGGGCATGGGTTCACTTCTTTTGTTAGGCTTAATGTTCATTGTTTTTAAAGGGAAATCGGGTGGGGCGGGGTAAAAATTTAAAATTTTTTTTCCCCCCTTTTTTAAAAGTTTAGCGTTTTTTTCTTTTTCCCTTTTTAATGTATGTCTTTACAAATTGGCCAAAAAAAAATTTTTGAACCAAGAAGAGATCCTTGTAAAATATTAATTTTTCTGTTTTTTTTTCCAGCAGCTACTAGCTAAAAAACCAGACGATAATTATCAATGGGTATTTTTCCCGGGTTTTTGAATTCTAAAATGTTTTGGAGCCAAATTTTTGTATGGAAAAAAGGTGTCCCAAATTTTACCTTTTTGCTGCAGGTAAAGAAAACGGGTCAAAAGCCCCCAATAGGGGGCAGAGAGAAAAGGGGGGGGAAAGAAGAGTTAAATGAGTAAGGGTTAATAGGGGAGAAAAAAAGGTTTTGGGGTTTCAAAGAGTAAAAGGCTGGGGGGGGGTAAATAAAAAAACACGGGGGTTGTGTGACAAGGGTGGGTAGGAAACCACTGACCATTGGCGGGACTTACGCTGAGGGGATACTAAGTGACTACCTGCTTTCACTAGACCCTTGAAAGTGAGGATGGCTTGGGCCTTTGGGGTAGTCCCCAGGTGCCACTCAGAAATTTTCCCGAACCAGTAACCAGCCCGGGGGCCCAAAGACCCGGTGTGAACCTACAAAAGAAAAGGGGCACAGTCACCAAACCCAAAGGTCAGGGCGGGCGCACAGGTTAAAAACAACTACCCGAGGTCAATCAAAATGAACTCAAGAGGGGGTTGTAACAGGAGTAAGATAATACCCCCTTTTGGGTGGACCTAGAACCTAAGTCAGGAATCCTGGGTGGGGGGAATAGTGGGGGGGGCAAAAGGGATAAAAGTAAAGGAAAGACAGGGGGATTATTGTGCATAAAGGGGGGTGGGGGTTAGAGAGGGTTTGGGGTAATGGGAAGATTGGGGTGGAAAAAAGGGTAAAGTGGGTCAGGGGGGAGCCCGAAAAAAAATTAAAGGAGTGTTGTGATGAGCCCACAAGGGTGATAGATGGGGATGGTGTGAAAATAAGTTACAGAGGGAGAGGGGTTCAAGTAGGGTTTAAAAATGGGGAGTTGGGAAAGGGTGGGCTAGGATTCCAGTGTAGAGGGCTTGCAGCCAAGACAAAAAAAAAGGTATTTTTAAAAGCCACACTTTCCTTCATTTATCTCCCCCCCCACCCTTTTTCTCACCTGCTTAGCATTATTTCCCCCTTTAGTCCTTTTTTAACTTATTTCCCTTGCACCTTACTCACCCATTTTCCCTTACCTTTAATGTAAAAAACCCCCAATTACCCCATTCCCCCTTAACCTCTCCCCCCCTTACTTTTTTCGTTTCCGTTACTGTTTTTCTTTCTTTTTCCCCTCTTCCCCCCAAAATTTTTTTTAATTCTTTTCCCACCTAACACCACTCTCTTTTACCCTTCCCCCAAAACTCACCCTTTCACTCCCCTTGCCCCCAAATTATTTTTTTTTTCGACCTTTAAATCCATTTCCCCTACTCTTTTAAATCTTCTTTCGCCCCGCCTTTCCCTTTCCCCCCTATTGGCAGCTCAGGGGTTAGGGATGTTACCTCCCAATGCGGCTTGGATTAAATTTTCCTATTATACTTGTCCTTTTGAATTTTAACAATTAGTCTTTTGAGACATTTTTTTACTTCTTTTTGTTTTTAATTCGGTTTAACTTATTTTATTTCTTTTCCATCTTTTTAATGCATGTTTTTTTAAAAATTTGTAGTAAAAAGGTCAAACCCCCCAAATATGAACATCACGGCACATCACGACCTTTAAGCACTTGGGGTGAAGGGTTTGGGGTTTACCCTCCCAATGCTGGGGGTGTGGTTGAAGTCCTCTGGGTGCTCAAAATTTGTAAATTTAAAACAAAAAAAATTGACCAGATTTTTACTTTTTTTTCCATTGTATTTTAGTTTAGTTTAAATTTTTTTGTTTTCTATTACACCTTTTTAAATGCATGCCTTATAATTTGCTATTAAACTTTTACAACAAATAGATCGTAAAAATATTTTTTTTTTAAGCTTTCAACAAGGTACAAAAACAAAGGAAGTACTAACGGTATTTTCCGGGTTTTAATTTAATTGTTTTGGAGTCAGCATTTGTAATGAACAAGGTGTGACCTTATCATGCCCCCGCAATGGGGAGTTCTGTGTTGTGATATTGTTCACAAGAAAGTTTTCAAAAACCCCCCAATCGACCAACATCACCATCTTACCCCATGGCGGCTTAGGGTTTTAGGCTGGGGTTCGGGGTTTAAGTTTCCTTTGCAATCAAAAATTTGTGAGTTTAAAAAATTTGGGGTAATGGTCATTTTTATTTTGTTCCCCTCTTTTGTTCATTTTAGTTTTTTTATTTACTTTTCCATCCTCTTAATGCATGTGTGTAAAAATTGTAAAGACTTAAAGAAGGGGATCCATGAAAAATATTTTGTTTTTTTTTTTGAAGCAAAAAAGGGTTAAAACCCCAAGAAAAATTTATAACAGGTATATTCATTTAAATTTTTAAATTGTTTTGGAGCCCAGCATATGCAATGAGCAAGGTGTGACTCATTACCCCGTGTGCAATGGGGAGTTTAAAAAAACTCTTGTGATTTTATACAAAAAATGTAGAAAAAACCCCTATATTACCAACAGGGAAAAAAGTAGCCTATTTCGGCACAGGGGTTTGTTTTTGGCCCCCCAAGCTTTGTTGTGGGTTTGAGTTTCAATTTGCTTTTTGTTCGTGCTTTTTTTTTTTCGAGTTGTAATTAATAAGCACAAAACGGTCTACCCCCCAATAAGGGGCACAGTAGGTTATAGCCGGGGTGGTAAGTGGTTGGTTATCGCTCCGATGTTGGCTGAGGTTCACTTCATTTTGGGTTAATTTTTCAGTGTTTTTAAAAAATCATGGGGGCGGTAATAATTACAATTTTTCCATTTTTTTAAGTTTAGCGTTTTTTTCATTTTTTTTTTAAATGTATGTCCCTTTAAAAATTTGGGCTCATAAATCTTGCCCAAAAGAGATCCATTAAAATTTTTTTTGTTTTCTTTTCCAGAGAACTATCTCAAAACAGAAAAACTTTCAATGGGTATATTTCAGGTTTAGAATTCAAAAATGTTCTGGGGACCAAATTTGTCATGAATAAGGTTGCCATTTTTACCTTTTGCTGAGGTCAGAGACGGGGTCAAACCCCCCAATAGGGGGCAAGAGATAATGGGGGAAAGAAATTAAAGAGTAAGGGTTAATAGAAGAAAGAAAAGGTATTTTGGTTCAGAAATCAAAGGCGGGGGTTGGGGGTTTAAAATGAAAAACCCGGGGTGTGTTGACAAGGGTTGGGTAAATCCATGCACATTGGTGGATTACGCGGAGGGGTGACTAATGATCCCTGCTCTTTAGACCCCTGAAAGTGAGTTTGGCTTAGGCCATTAGGGTAGCCCCGGGGCCCACCAGAACAGTTCCCCGAACCAGTAAAGAAACCGAGGGCCAAAAACACCGGTGTGAACCCTAAACGAAAAGCAGAGGCCGGCAGCCCAACCCAAGGTGGGGCGGCAGCACGGTTCAAACCAAATAGCCGGGGTAAATCAAAAATATATCTAAGATGGGGTTAGTAACAGGAGATCAAGATACTACCCCCTTTTGGGGGAATAGAACCTAAGTCGGAAAATGCCTGGGTGGGGAATAAGTGGAGAGGGCTAAAGGGATCAAAGGAAGGATAAACATGGTAGTTTGATAAGGGGTTGGGGTTGAGAGTGGATATGGGTAATAGGGAAAGTTTTGGGGGGGAAAAAAAAGGGAAAAGTGGTCATGGGATTCGATAGAAATTAAAAGATTTGGGGTGATGATCACAAGGGTGTAGAGGGGGTTGGTGTGAAAAATAAAGTTACAGGGGGGAGATGGTTCAAGTGGGGGTTAAAAATGGGGATGTTTGGGCAAGGGGGCCAGGATTCCGTGTACAGGGCTTGAGCCAAGAAAAATAAAAAGTTTTTTAATGCCAACTACCCTTCATTTATCCATCCCCCCCCCCCTTTTCTCATTGTTTAGACTTTTTTTCCCCTCCTTTGTCCCATTTTTAACTTTACTTTCCCCTTTGCACCTTACTCCCCATTGCCCCCTTACCTTTAACCTAAGAACCCCAAAATTCCCCCATTCCCCCCTTAAACCCCTTTCCCCCCCCTTATTTTTTTCGTTTCTTTACTGATTTCTTTTTTTTTCCCCTCTTTTTCCCCCAAAATCTTTTTTAAATTCTTTTCCCCAATACACACCATTCCTTTATCCTTTAGCCCAATACCCTTTCTTCCCCTGCCTCCAATTATTTTTTATTTTCGACCTTAAACCTTTTCCCCATACTCATTTAACTCTTCTTTCGTCCGCCTTAACCCTCCCCCCTATTGGCAGTCAGGGTTAGGTTTTACCTCCCAATGTGGGTGTGGATTCAATTCCTTTCTATATTGCCCCTTTTTAAATTTTTTAACAAATTAGTTTTGGGGGAAGTTTTTTACTTTTTTTCGTTTTAAAATTGGGTTTTAAACTTATTTTATTTCTTTTCCCCCTTTTTAATGCATGTGTTTTAAAAATTTGTATAAAAAGGCAAAACCCCCAATATAAAATCACGAGCACATCACAGATCTTAAGCACTTGTGGTGAAAATGGTGGGGCTTTCCCCCAATGCGGGGGTGGGTTGAAGTCCCTCGTGTCATAATTTTAATTTTAAAAAATAGTAATTGACCCAGTGTTACTTTTTTTTCCTTTGTAGGGTTTATTTAGCTTAATTTTTTTTTTCTTTTACACCTCTTTAATGCAGGTCCTTATAGATTTGTAGTAAATTTTTACAAAAAAATAGATGGGTATAAAATAGTGTTTGTTTTTAAGCATTCAACGGGTAGAAACAAGTGAAACAAACGGTATATTCCAGGTTCCATTTTACATTGTTTTGGAGATCACATTTGTAATAAAAAGGTGTGTCACCATTATCATGTCCCGCAATGGGGGTTTCTGTGTTGTGATTTGATACAAGAGATCATTCAAACCCCCCCAGTACACCAACATACCATCTTAGCCCTGGCGGCTTCTGGTTAGTGCGGGGGTTTTTTTTTAATTTTCCCTTTTGCAATAAAAATTTTGTGAGTTTTAACAAATTGGGTAATTGGGTAGTTTTTATTTTTGTTCCCATCTTTTGTTCAGTTTGTCATTTTTTTTTATTTTTCCCACCCTTTTAAATGCTGTCTTAAAAAATTGCTAAAAGACTAAAGAAGAGACCCAGGGTAAAATATTTTTGTTTTGTTTTTTGAAGCAGACAACTAGGTATGAAACCAAGCTAAATTGTAACAGGTTTATTCCAGTGTTAGAATTTTAAATTTTTTGGAGACAGATATGAAAATGGAAAGGTGTGAATCATTATCACGTGCTGAAGGGGGAGTTCCTCTGTGATTTTTTAACAAAAAGTTGCACAAAACCCTCATATGACCAAATCCCAAAAAATAGCCATGTCGGCAAGGGTTAGTCTTTGGCCTCCCAATGCTTTTTTTTGGGGGTTTGAGTCTCAATTTGCTTTTGTTCGGTGATTTTTTGTGTTTCGAGTTTAATCTCAAAACACAAAATGGTCATGCCCCCAAAAAGGGAGTGTAGGGGGTTATAGCCGTGGTGGTGAAGTGGTTAGGCTTACGCTCTCGATGCTTGGCTGGAGTTCACTTCATTTTGGCTTAATGTTCAGGCTTTTAAGAAATCAGTAGGGCGGGTAATAATTACAATTTTTCCACCTTTTTTTAATTTTTACTTTTTTTTCATTTTCTTTTTAATGTATGTGTTTTTAAAAATTGGCTCAAAAATCTTGAACCCAAGAAGAGATCCATGTAAAAATTTTTTTTGTTTTTTTTTTCCAGCAACTACTAGCTACAAAACAGAGTAATTTTCAATGGTATATTTGGGTTTAAAATTCTAAAATTTCGGGAGACCAAAATTTGTCATGAAAAAGGTGTGCCCTATTCCCATTTGTGCGTCAAGAGACATCAAACCCCCAATAGGGGGCAAGAGAAAAGGTGGGGGAAAGAAGATTTAAAATGGAAAGGGGTTAATAGAGAAAAGAAAAGGTTTTTGGATTTAGAAGGTCAAAGGCTGGTTGGGGTAAATAAAAAACCAGCGAGGGTGTTGTGAAAAGGGTGGGTGAGGATCCACTGCCCCATTGGTGGACTTACCTGGAGGGGCATGAAAAAAATGATACCTGCTCTTCACTAGAGCTCTAAAAGTGAGGATAGGCTTGGGCCATTAGGGTAGTCACCGGGTCCACTCCAGAACATTCCCAAACCCATACAGCAGACCGAGGGCAGAGACCCCCGTGTAAGACTAAAACAAAAGAAAGGGGCACAGTCAGCCAATCCAAGGTCAGGCAGGCCACGGTTAAAAACAAAAACCCCAGGTCAATCAAAATGATATCTCAAGAGGGGTTAGTAACAGAGACAAGATACTACCCCCTTTTTGGGGGCACTAAAACCAAAGCTCAGGCAATGCCTCGGTGGTGGAATCAGTGGAGGGGAAAGGATAAAAGTGAGGATAAGACTGGGATATGATTGTGCATAGAGGGGGGAGGTTAAGAGTGGTAGGGTAATGGGGAAAGATTGGGTGGAAGAAAGGTAAATTTGGGTAGTGGGATGTCCGATAAAATTAAAAGGAGTGGGGTGATGATCAAAAGGGGGTGATAGAGGGGGTTGGTGTGAAAAATAAAGTTACAGGGGGAGATGGTTCAAGTAGGGTTAAAATGGGGATGTTGGGGCAGAGGGGGGCTCAGGTTTCCCAGTGTAGGCAGGCTTCAGCCAAGACAAAATAAAAGAGTGTTAATCCCACACTACCCTTCATTTACTCATCCCCCCCCCCCTCTTTTCTATCCTCTTGCATTATTTCCCCTTTACCCCCTTTTTTTAACTTTATTTTCCCCTTTTGAAATTTAAATTCCCCCATCTGCCCCCTTCCTTTTAAAAGCAAAGAAACCCCAATTTAAACCCTCCCATCCACCCTTTAACCCCCCCCCCCATTTCTTTTCTTTTTCGTTACTGATTTTCTTTTTTTTTTAAACCTTTTCTCCCCCAAAATCCTTCTTTTTCTCCTTTCCACCTACACACCATTCTTTTTTACCCTTTTTACCCCCAATCCCCCTTTCCCCCTCCCTCCAATTACTTTTTACTTTCGACCTTAATCCCTTTTTCACCATCTCATTAACTCTTCTTTCGTCCCCTTATACCTCCCCCCCAAAAGGGGCAGCTCAGTGTTGGGATGTTCCCCTCCCAATGCGGGGGTTGTGGTTTAAATTTCCCTACTATACTTCTCCTTTCTAAATTTTAAACAAATTATCATTAAACATTTTTTACTTCTTTTTCTTTTTTTAAATTCGGTTTAAACTTATTTTATTTTATTCCACTATTTAATGCATGTGTTTTACAAATTTGCTAAAAAAAGGTCCAAAACCCCCAATAGAGCAATCACGAGCACATCACAGACTTTTAAAGACTTGTGGTTAAAGGGTTGGGGCTGTTACCTCCCAATGCGGGGGTGTGGTTGAAGCCCTCTCGGGGCCTAATTTGTGAATTTTAAAAAAATAGAATTGGCCAGTTTCTTTTTTTTCCATTGTATTTTTAAATTTTAGCTTAATTTTTGTTTTCTATTACACCCTTTAATGCTGTCCCTTTTATAGTTTTGCTAGTTAAACTTTTACAAAACAATTAAGATCGGTAAAAAATATTTTTTTTTGTTTTAAGCATTCAACAAGGTACAAACAAAGCTAATATAACGTATATCCGGGTTACCATTTTACTTTTTTGGAGATCCATTTTAATAAAAAAGGGTGGTCCCCATTTTTTTCCCCGCAATGGGGTTCGTGTTGTGATTTGATACACAGAGATACATTAAAAACCCCCCAGTACACCAACATCCCACTTACCCCATGGCGGCTTCGGTTTGTGGGGGGTTCGGGTTTAATTTTCCTTTGCAATCAAAAATTTGTGAGTTTTAAAAAATTTGGTAAATGGGTCAGTTTTACTTTTTTTTCCCCATCTTTTTTCTTTTAGTCTTTTATTTATTTTTCCACCCCTCTTAATGCATGGCTGAAAAAAAATTTGTAAAATTAAAGAAGAGACCATGTAAAAAATGTTGTTTTTTTTTTTGAAGAAACAACTATATGAAACCAAGAAAATTAGAACAGTATATTATGTTGAATTTTAAATTGTTTTGGGAGACCACATATGCAATGACAGGTGTAAATCTTTCACGTGCGATTGGGGAGTTCTACTCTGTGTCTTTAAAAAAAAAACATGAGCACAAAACCCTAAATATACCAAAGCAGAAAGTAGCCATGCGGCACAGGGGTTATTCTTTGGCCTCCCAAGTTTTGGGTTGGGGGGTTTGAGTCTTAAATTTTGCTTTATGTTCGGTGACTTTTTTTTTTCGAGTTGTAATTCAATAACAAAAAAGGGTCTATGCCCCCAATAAGAGCAGCAGAGTTTTATAGCCGGGTGGTGAAGGGTTAGGCTTATGCTTCGTCTTGGCATAATTTCACTTCATTGTTAGGCTTAATGTTCAGTCCCTTTTAAAGAAATCAGTAGGGCAGGTAATAATTAAAATTTTTCCACCTTTTTAAGTTTACGATTTTCATTTTTTTTTAATGTATGTGTTTTAAAAAAATTTGGGCCATAAATCTTGAACCAAGAAGAGATCCTGTAAAATATTGTTTCTTTTCTTTTCCAGCATACTACTGGGCTACAAACAGAGCTAAACTTATCAATGGGTATATTTCAGGTTTAAAATTTTCTAAAATGTTCTGGAGACCAGAATTTGTCATGAATAAGGTGTGCCACTATTCCCATTTGCTGCAGGTCAAGAGACAGGTCAAAGCCCCAATAGGGGGCAGAGAGATAAGGTGGGGAAGAAGAGTTAAATGAGTAAGGGTTAATATGAGAGAAAGAAAGGTATTTGGAGTTCAGAAGAGTCAAAGGCTGGTTGGGTAAATGAAAAACCAGCGAGGGTGTGTGTGGACAATGGTGGTGAGGATCCACTGCACCATTGGCTGGACTTACGCTGGAGGGGCATGATAAGTGAACCCCCTCTCTTCACTGAGCCTCTGAAAGTGGGGATTGTTGGGCCCATTAGGGTAGAAAACCGGGGTCCTTTTCCAGAACATTCCAAACCCAGTAACAGCCAGACCGGCGGCAGAGGGGCACCGTGTAAAGCACTGAGGAAAAAGCAGACCCCAAATCACCCAATCCAAGGTCAGGGCAGGCACACGGGTTTCAAACAAAATAGCCGGGTCAATAAAAAATATATCTAAAGATGGGTTAGTAACAGGAGTCATTTTAATACCCCTTTTTGGTGGACACTAGAACCTAAGCCGGGCAAGCCTCGGTGGAGAAAATGGAGGGGGGTAAAGGATCAAAGTGAAGGATAAGACAGGGGATATGATTTGATAGGAGGGTGGTGAGGGTTAGAGAGTGGATTTGGGAAATAGGGAAAGATTGGGGTAAAAAAGGGAAAAAAGGTGGGTCAGGGGGATGCCGATAGAAATTAAAAGGGTGTGGTGTGAGTACAAGGGTGATAGAGGGGGTTTGGTTGTGAAAAAAAAGTTACAGAGGGAGATGGTTAAGAGGGGTTTTAAAAGGGGGATGTTGGCAGGGGGGTGGGCTCGGATTCAGTGTAGGCAGGGCTTGCACCAAGACAAAATAAGAAGTAGTTGTTAATGCCCCCTTTTCCCTTTCATTTATCTCATCCCCCCCCTCTTTTTCTCCTGCCTTAGCATTTTTCCTCCTTTAGTCCCTTTTTAACTTTATTTTCCCTTTTGCCCCTTACCTCCCCACTTCCCCTTCCCTTTTAACTGCTAAAAAACCCCAATTACCCCTTTCCCCCCCTTTAATCCCCCCCCCTTTTACTCTTTTGTTTCCTTACGATTTTCTTTCTTTTTACCTTTTTCCCCCCCGAAAATCCTTCTTTAATTCTCCTTTCCCCCTCCCCAACCATTCTCTTTTTCCTTTACCCCCAATAACCCTTTATCTCGCCCCAATTATTTTTTAATTTCGCCCCTTAATCCCATTTCCCCATATCATTTAACTCTTCTTTCGTCCCCCATTTACCTCTCCCCTTTTGGGGCACTCAGTGGTTAGGGAGTTCCCTCCCAATGCTGGGCTTTGGATTCAATTCCTATTATACTTGCTTTTTTCTGGAATTTTTAAAAAATTATCATTGAGCATTTTTTACTTTTTTTTCGTTTTTAATTCGGTTTTAAATTATTTTATTTTTTTCCCATCTATTTAATCTGTGTTTTAAAAAATTTGCTAAAAAAAAGGGGCCCAAAACCCCCAATATGAGCAATCACAGCAATCACAGACTCTTAAGCACTTTTGGTGTATGGTTGGGGCTGTTCCCTCCAATGTGGGGGGGGGGTTGAAGTCCCTCTCGGTGCTCATAATTTGTTTTTTTTAACAAAAAGAATTGACCCAAGGTTACTTTTTTTTTCCTTTGTATGTTTAGTTTGCTTAATTTTTTTTTTCTATTACCCCCTCTTTAATGCTTTCCCCTTTATAGATTTGTTGTTAAACTTTTAAACAAATAGTCGGTATAAAATAGTGTTGTTTTTTTTTTTAAGCATTCAACTAGTACGAAAAAAACGAAGACTAAAGGTATTTCCCCGGGGTTACCATTTTTAATTTTTTTGGGAGTCGCTTTGTAATGAAAAGGTGGGTTTCACCTTATCATGTCCCAAAGGGGGGGAGTTCTGTGTTGTGATATTGATAACAGAGATAATTTAAAACCCCCAGTACCCCAAAACACCCCATTTTAGCCCATGGGGCTTATGGTTAGTGCGGGGATGGGTTTAAGTTTCTTTGCAATCAAAAAATTTGTAGTTTAAAAATTGGTAATTGGGTCAGTTTTTACTTTTTTTTCCATTTTTTGTTCAGTTTAGCTTTTTTATTTATTTTTCCCCTCCAATCATGTGCTGTAAAAAATTGCTAGAAGATTTAAAAAGAAAGTTCCATGTAAAATATTTTGTTTGTTTTTTGAAAGACAACTATATGAAACCCAAGCAAAATTAGTAAAGGTAATTCCATGTTAGAATTTTAAATTGTTTTGGAGACCAGCATAGCATGAGAAAGGTGTGACATCATTTTCAGTGCTGCAAGGGGGTTTCTACTCTGTGATCTTTATACAAAAAATGTAGCAAAAAAACCTCAATATGACCAAATTTGAGAAAAGTACCCTTGTGGGCACAGGGGTTTTATGTCGGGGGCCCCCCAATGCTTTGGTTGTGGTTTGATCTTAATTTCTTTTGTTGGGGCTTTTTGTGTTTGAGTTGTAATCTAAATAAGCAAAAAATGGTCTATCCCCCCAATAAGAGCAGCATTAGTTTTAAAAGCCAGTGGGGGTGAAGTGGTTTGGTTTAAACGCTCTCGAGTTTGGGCATGAAGTTCACTTTTTTTGTTGGGCTTAATGTTCAGTCCCTTTTTAAGAAATCAGTAGGCAGGTAATAATTACAATTTTTCCACCTTTTTTAAGTTTAGGATTTTTTTTTTTTCTTTTTAATTATGTCTTTACAAATTGGCCATAAATTTAAACCAAAAAGATCCATGTAAAAATTTTTTCTGTTTTTTTTTTCCACAGATACTGCTACAAAAGAGGCTAACTTATAAGGGTATATTTGTTTAGAATTCAAAAATGTTCTGGGGGCCCAGGAATTGTCATGAATAAGGTGTCCCACTATTACCATTTGTGCGGTCCAAGAGACGGTCAAAGCCCCCAATAGGGGGGCAGAGAGATAAGGTGGGGGAAAGAAGATTTAAATGATAAGGGTTAATAGAAAAAAAAAAAAGGGTTATTTGGATTTCAAAGAGTCAAAGGCGGGGGTTGGGGAAAATGAAAAACCCGAGGGTGTGTGTGAAAAAGGTGGGTGAGGATCCCTGACCATTGGCTGGCTTACGTGAGGGGGGAAAATGACTACGTTTCACTAGAGCCTTAAAAGTGAGGATAGCTTAGGCCATTGGGTAGTCACCGGGTGCCACTCCAGAACAGTTCCCAAAACCAGTAACAGCACCCCGACGGCCAGAGACA
>JAODAL010079003.1:0-12719 GCA_025379985.1 Phyllomedusa bahiana | reverse complement strand
CAGACCCGCCGAAAACGAGATGGACTTGCTGCGGCGTGAGGCTACCAGGTCGTTCCCCCGACGTGCTTGCTTCCCGATGGCGGCCGAGGTGCAGGTGGTACAGAGTTTTGTGAGAACGTAGTCGGGGGCAGGCAGAAGGTCAGGGGGCGGCAAGGGTTCGTGGTCGGGGACACGGGGGAAATTTCAGGGGCGGGCGGCAGAGGTTCGGAGTGAGAAACGTAGAAAGAGGTCGGTACCGGTAAAAGGGGCGAGAATATACTTGGGAATGCTTTAGTAAGGAGAGAACAAAGACCCAAAGGATTGACAGGGAGCGAAACCCTTTAAAAAAGGGGTTGCAATTCAATTACGGGAGCTGGCCCTTAAATCCCCAGAAAGCGCCGCGACCTTAAAAGAACGGGCACGCGCGCCTGGGCCCGCAGAGGGCGCGGACGGGACGGGAATGAGGTCAGGGAGCCCCTTGTGTGTGGGGGACCCCCTCTTCCTGGGGCCCAGGTTTGCGCCCCGGACAAGGCAACCCCCGGGGAGGGCAGAAGGGTGCCCTGCGGCCCGGGGGCCCGAGGAGGGAGGCCCCCTTGACGCCCCCCCCCCCTTGGTCTCCCCCCTTCTTAGGCCCAAGGGAATCTGCGGATCAGGTCTGGTTCAGGATATTGGACCCCGGTTCCCAGGACCTCTCTTTGGGGGCGAACCCCCTCCAATCACAAGAAAAAAGCTTCCCCCCTGAGGGTCTTCATATCTAAGATGCCCTTTCCTTCAAAGACATAGGGGGATTCAAAAACACCGGAGACGGAGCAGCGCCCCTTGGGAGCCCGGTTGGGGACCAGCGGCTTTAGGAGGGAGACAAAAAATGCGTTAGGAACCGGGAAGACGCAGGCAGGCAGAGTTTTAGGACCCCGGGTTTTCAGTTGTCGCAGAATTCTAAAAAGGCCCCCAGAAACGCGGACCCGTTTAAAGTAGGACTTGAGTGTATTTTTGGGAAGAGAGCCACATTTATCCCCTGGGGGGAATTTTGGGGGAAGGTTTCTCCTCTTGTATACTGTAAAACAGGATATCGGGGGTGTACAAATATCAACCGCCGAAAAGGAATCCACGTCGGGTTTCAAAAACGAGGTATTTTTTCCAATTTTTTTCGAGTAAAAAGCATGAAACTGAAGGCACTGAGAACGTAGGCAACAGACCCAACTGCGATGCTACCAACAGACCTTTTTGGTTTTTGATATCTTGTCCTGTTATGATACAGATGCTACGGTTATTTTAAAAAACACATTAAAACCAATATCGTGAGATGGAATGTACTGTTCACTGAGGGAGGTCCCAATGGATATTTCTAAGGAAAATTTGTTCCAACTAATTATGAAATCCTGCATGTTGAAAAGTGACTTATGTCTGCATGTATAATAATAAAATACTTGACATTTAAGCAAATAAAATAATTCGCAGAAACAAAGAAAAAAAACCAAAACAACGAAAAAAAAAAAAAAAAAAAAACAAATTCCCCCGTGGTTGGGATTGGGCCCCTAAAAAAATAAGGGGCCGACTGGTTCAATAAAATATAACATATCAGTAGGTAATTCGGGCCCCTCGGGTCTCCTAGTTCCCAACTTAAGTATCCTTTTGGGGCCCCCTTTTGTCAAAGGGATTTTTTCCAATTCCCCCCTCTTGGGGACGGATTGTTCAATAGCTAAAATTTAAAACCTTTTATATCCCCCTGGGGATTCACAAAATCTTAGCTGCCCCGACTTTGGGTATGTTTTTTGTTGATTTGCATTGTTTCCATAATCCGCGTTTTAATTTTTTAAAGTATCCCCACGTACTTCTTTTCAAAATGTGTAATTCAATTCTTTTAAGAGTGGGGCGCACAGTTAATAAATGTTTGATTATTTTTGTTGTTGTTTTTTGTCTAAATTTCTGTTGTTTTAAGGGCCCATTTTGCTGCTCCAACGGGCGCCCCCCAATTTGAAAAAGCCCGTCTGTGAAGCCAAATTTCCCCTTGTTGTTTATCTTATTCACTGGGTGAGATGACATTACCCCTTTTTTTGCCCTTTTGGGGATTTTTTTATCCCCTCATTAAAAAGGGGAGAGTTTCATCCTGCGTAGGTGTGGATTTTTTTGAAAATGGACTCATCGATTGAGTTTTTATGTAACTAGTTACAAAGGCCCCTTCCTTATTTTTGTGTATTTTGTCTTTATTTGTACTTTGCCTTCCATGGTTAATAGTTTTTTCCCCTTTTTTTCTTTTGCCTTTTGGTGGCCCCATTGATGTCACTTTCACTGTACCCCCTTGTTTCAACTCTGACTAATAGACTTTTGTGTTTTATATAGTCCCCAGTGTGGAACAAAAGGGCCGGGCTTAAAAACTCTCCATAGGGGATGCTTTAAAGGTTTGTGGCAACTGTTTGCCCAAAATATTGTGTTAAGAATTGGGGTTCGGTATAATGTATAATCACCTTTCCTTTCGCCTGACCCCCGGTAAACATCCCAAAAAGGGGACCCCCTCCTGCTCCAAGAACCCCTGAAAAGCAAGTTAAAAAAGGTTTTTGTTGATAAAACTGAATAAGTGCGGTAGAGGCCACATCGCGACCCAGAAAAGAAGAGGGCGTCGATGTAGGCCCATACCACACTTGCAATCAAAAAGGGGTTGTATTCACTATAAAGTGCATGGTGTTCCCACCAGGCCTGTGAATTTTTCAAGGTGGGGAAAAAGTGGCCCCATTGGACCCCCTCATTGAAGGTAGAAAGAAATTTTAAATTTAAAATAATTTTTTTAAGCAAATATTCCCCGGCCATGCCAATAAATCCTAGATTAGTTCTAGTTGTCATTTGTTTTTAAAAAAAGGACATGGCCACTAAAAACATATAGGGGTAGCACGAATATAAACCCACTACCGCAGGTGACCCCTTTGGGAGTCCATTCCCTTTTTATTTGTTAGGTTTTTTAAAGGGATTTTGTGTCCTTAATGTACCAGGGAAAATTTTGTAAATGGGCTGTAAGAATTTTTCAAAACCCCTACCTAAGGCGCTCATTTTGGGATCGTTACCCGCGAGATAGGGGCGTTTGGGAGGAAAAACATTTTTGTGTACTTTGGGTACCGGAAGGTAGGTATGAGGGTCATTTCCTAATAGTATTTCTTTTTTTTTTCATTTTGACCCCCAACTTATACCCTCCTTTTAGGATTTTTTCTAATTTAACGGGAAATTTTCGTGGTTTCTCCCTAACTTGCGGAGGTTGTTGGATCACCAAAACTCCAAAATTTTTTTTGGTAAAAAGGGCCCCACACCATGGCAAAACCCCCCCCCCCTTATCTCCCTTTTTTTAGATAAAATTTATTCATGTTTTTAATTCTTTTTTGCTCCATTTGGGGACCAGTCGGTTATTGGATATTCTTTTTTTTTAATTTTTTTTTTTGTTGAATGTTTTGGCCCAAGTTTTCATTAGTAACCTGAGCAAGTCCCCCCCAGACATTCGGAAGGCTTCTAGGGCCGGGCCCCTTGTTTTTAATGGGGAAACCGGGGTTGGTTTTATAGTTTACCAAAAATTTCAAGCCCCCAAATGCACGGACCATTAGTTTCCATTTCTAACTCCGCAAATTCTCCCTTGTCAGTTTGCTTTTTCCCTCGGGCGAAGCCTGGAGTAAGGTTTTGTGGGGCCACCCCAATACACCGAACCCGAACCTGGTGCCCACGGGGGGGACCTCGGGGGCAAAAGCCAAGGGGAGGGAGGGCGCGGGTGCGTCCGAAAACCCAAAGAAAGGAGAGCGCCAGTTGATCAGTCCCGGTGATTATACGAAACTCGGCCCAAGAAAGCAATCGGCCCAGTTGTCGACGCCCGGACACGAAGTGCCGTGTACTCCCCAAAATTGGGTTTTTTACCCCTCCACCCCCTTTATTGGGGTGTATGCGGAGGAAAAACCCCTTGTTTAAAAAGGGGGAACACAGGCAGCCAGAATTTGAGAAAAAATGGACGCCCGATCAGAGACAATGGGGGGATGGTAAACCATGCTGCAAAAAAAAGTGCTGAAAAAATGCCCCCCAAATTTGGGGATGGGGGAGCCCGGGGCAGCGGCACAAAGTGGGAATTTTTGAAAACCCGGTCATGACCACCCTTTGACGGAGTTCCCCGAGGAAGGGGGACGGTCCGGAAAGTCCATGCCTATGTGGTCCATGGAGCCCCGGAACAGGCAGGGGGCTGGGAGACCTGTGGGCCTATGGTGGTCCTTGTTTGGGCCAAGTGGACGGGGAAAGAACAAAGTCTTGACTCTTGGAGCAGATTGGCCAAAAAAGTGTCGCGAGATAGGGCATGGGATTTTCGTACCCTGGGTGACCGGCCCAAAGAGAGCTTCCCCCCAAACCCAGAATTCTTTCCTGATGGGGGGCCCACATAGGTTCTCCCCGGAGGAACCTACGGGTCCACAGACCCAGTGGACCAGTGCAGGAGCAAATGATGTGCGGATACGGGTTTCCTCCCCCGGTAATGTCAGAAGCATGGGAGAGAGCATCCGCCTTGACTTTTTTTTCTCGGCGGCGGAATGTACTTAAAAATAAAACAGAAAAAAAAAAGACCACCGGGCTGGCGGGGTTTTAAGGCCTGAGCCGTCTGCAGGTATTGCAGTTTCTTGTGGTCCCCTGTAAAGACGTAAAAAGGGATGTCGAGCTCCCTCCAAGGATGCCCCCAAATCCCAAGGGCTAATTTTATGGCCAACAGCCCCCGATCCCAATGGCATAATTTTTTTTGCCAAAGAAAGGTTTTCTTTGAAAAAACCGCTTAAGGGTCTTGCCTTAGGCCCTTCGGTCAGGACCGCCCCGCCCCCACGGAAGGGGGCATCTACCTCAAGGGGCGAAGGGTCTCTCGGATCCGGACGGCCCAAAAAAAGGTGGGGGGAAACGCAATTTTAGTCGGGAGAACGTTTTCCTCGGCAATGGGGGCCAAATTTGGGTTTTTCATTTTCCCCGGTGAGAGCCCGATGGGAGCTACCAACGTAAAAAGGGGGGGAATAAATCCCCGGTAGTAGTTGGCGAATCCAAAAAAGTTGAATCCCCCCCGGGAGACCGCGGGGTCAGGGCCCCACTGCTGGATCCAGAGAGTTTCGGAGGGTCCATCGAAACCTCGATCAAGAAAAAGTCCCCCAGGAAAGGAAGGTGGCCGGTGGAAGCAGCACTTTAAATTTGGGCATACAGTCGGGCCCCCGCAGGCGTGTAGGCCCTGGCGAAAACTTGTCTCTGGGGGGTTTTGGGGGTCAGGAGAAAAATCAAATATCGTCCAAGTATACAATACGCAGGTGTACAGCAAGTCCCAAAAAACGTCATTGACAAACTCCGGGAAAAAAGTTCCAAACCCCAAAAGGCATCCGAGATATTCAAAAACCCGTCCCGTGTTTTTAAAATGCCGTTTTCCCACTCCCCCCCCTCAGAATTTGATGAGATTGAGGCTCCACTAGACAAATTTTTGGTGAAGACCCTGGCCCACGGAGCGGTCGAAGACCCAGTTAGGGGTAGAGGGTACGATTCTTCACCGTAACCTTGTTTAGCCTCTGTAACAATGCCGGGCGAAAGCAAACCCTTTTTTTTTCGGACAAGAAGAATCCGGCCCCGGGAGGCGAGAGTTTTGGCGTATAATCCTTTTGACAAATTCCCTGTATTGGGGTTTTAAAAGGCCTGGGTCCGGGGACAGGAGAGGATAACCCTACCCCCGTGGGGGGTGGTCCCCCGGGGAAAGGGGGTCAAAAGGGACAGTCCCTTAGGCCGATGAGGGGTAACTTTTTTTACCTGTTTTCTCCGAGAACCCTCCAAAATCCGGTACACCGCTGGCAGACCCTGAAAAAACCCCCGGACATGGGGGGGAGAGATGGACAACGGGCGTGGTGCCCCCAAACAAAGTTTCCGGCACTCCCCAACCCCCAAAGAAGGACTTTGCCCGTCTTTCCCGTCAACGAGGGGGGTGGCTTGCAACCCGGGGAACCCCCCAAAGGATCGCCCAAGAAGCCGAGGCAGAACGGAAGGAGAGCTTCTCTGTGTGCAGGACCCCAACACGGGGGTCACTGGCCCGGTGATAAACTGAAGGGGTCTTGGGAGCTCCCCACGACGGGAAAAGGGTAAGCAACGGCTTTTTTTCCGACGGGGACCGGGGCGGGTTTTGCGGACACCCAAAGGGATGAATAAAGTTCCCGGGGGAGCCCGAGTCCCGGGGGCAACCCGTAAAGATAGACCCGCTTCCGTGGTTACCTCCACGGGAACAACATCGTGAGAGGGGTGCGAGCACCTGGGGCCCTTCCCTCAGCCCTAGGGCGAGCGTTTTTCCCGGCCGTGAGGGCGTGGGACAACCCGCGAAAAGGTCGGGTGGGACAGTAGAGGCAGAGATTCCCAGCCTCACGGGACAGTTCCCGTCCGACAATGACCGGTCCCCTGCATGGGTTCTTCATGGACGATGTGGAGGAGGCACAGAGATCTCTTAAATACGGAGCCCGACGGATAAACGGCGGGTTTTTGCCAAGCCCGTTCTTGACGGAGCTCCTGCGTCTCCCACAAAACGCACGTCAGCAGGGCTAGATTGGGTGAGCCACCAACGCGGTGGGAGATAAAGGCGCGAGGGGTCCTTTACTCTGCTTTACAACCGTTTTTAAAAGGGGCCCGAGAGCGGCGTCATTCCAGGGCAGCTCGGGGGCAAGGGTGCGGAATTGAACCGCATAATCCCCTACAGAGGAGTCCCCCTTGGGGTAGATTTTGTAGCTCCGTCTCCGCGGAAAAATGCTCGCGCGGGTCCTCCGAAAACGCTGCGGAATTCTTGAGGAAGGGCCCGTAGACTTCGGTCACGGTCATCCCGGCCCAAGGGGGGTCGCCCAGCGGGGTTTTTCCCCCCCCCCACAGCAGGCCCCCCACAACGCCACCTTTTACCTTTCAGTGGGAAATGGGCGGCCATCAACCCAGGGCATGGAGCACTGCGTACGAAAAAAAAAAACTAAAGAGCTTCGAGTCCCATCAAACTTGGAAGGCAGTGGAAGGCGAAGCTTTGGACCCCCGGGTTTCCGTGAACGGCCGGATAGAAGAAGACACCGGGGGGAGAGACAGGTTTCTCTGCTGGGACGCCAGGAGTTGGGGCCTCATGGGGGGACAGCGTCCCAGTTGCTGAGCGTTTCGATATCGCGTGACGGTTGGGCGACAAGGACGTGAGATTAGATCTTTGGGAGGGGCACCTTTGGGGGGATCCATGGCTGGAACTAACTAACGGCTGAGTAAAAAAAAAAAATCCGCTGGACACCCCAAGAATGGTAGTTAACCCGCCGGGAAGGAACAATTGCCCCTTTTTTACCAAGCCCGCCCCAAGGGGAAGGGGCTTGCGCCCGGGGTGAGGCTACCGGGCGGGCCCCCCTGATGTACTTTCTTGGGGGGAGCCGAGGTGCAGCGTGGTACGAGTCTAGTCCGGAATCGAGTTTTGGGGGGAGGCAGTAAAGAAGGGCAGGCGGAATGGTTCGTGGGGTGGGCAGGCAGGAAAGTCAGGGCTGGGGGCAGGGTTCGAGTCGAGAAACTAGCAAGAGGTCTGGTACACGGTAAGGGGGGAATTACTTAGGGAACGCTTTAGCTAAGGCACGAGGGAACTAGATCCAGCAAGGAGTGCAGGGAGCGTAACCTTAAATAGAAGAGGCGCTGGCAATTAGCCAAAACGGGGCGCGGCCCTTTAATTCCGGAAAAGACGCACGCGCGCCTTAAAAACGGCCCGCCGCCTCCCGGGGGAGAGGGCGCGGATGGGACAGGAAAAAAGGGCAGGGGAGCCCGTGTGCTACGGGACCGCCCCTCGCCTGCGGGCCCGCGCGCCCCCGGCCCCGGGAGCACCCGGGGGGGCAACACGGGTGGGCCCGCGGGCTGAGGGGCGGGGCCCCCATGCAATAGTGATATGGGGCATGCGGATAACCTGGGGGTCTCTTTAGTAGGATGGGAGAATCTGGTATAACCCGGTTATTACCCAAAATTTTATTGTATCACGCAGTAATGGCTCCCTGGTAGCAACCATTAGGATGACAGTGGATCACCTTAGAAATAACCTTACATGGATTGGATGCTCAGGGGAAGCTGTAAGAATCTACAGGAACGTCCGGCCGTTGTGAGTCCATTCTTTGTTTTCCTCCTTTCCGGTAAACTGGATAATCAGCGGGGGACATAAGACATTGTTCTGTGTAAATCCTGGTTGCCAAAATCAAACCCAGGAGAAATTCGCTGGTCAGGTCCAGACTGCTGGAATGTGCATAAAAGGGTTCTTAAAAGAGCTTTGCTCGTTAATTAAACTGAACGGCAAAATTTTCCCCCCTCCTTTGGGAACGCCTGGATGTCAGCTTTAAAACCCCTTTCAGTTTCATTAAAGATTGAGGTGATACTTTAAATTATTATCCCCTTTAAAGGCAAGTTTTTTGGGCTCAAGAAACGACTGCAAATTTTTAAACATTTTACAAAAATACCATGTGCTCACTCTGAGGGGGACAGTGGAATGAGTTTGGATGGAAAGGGTTCATTCCCCACCACTACCCTCCCTACTTAGTAAAAATCACGTCATTCCCTTTCCCCCCTTCGATTGGGTGCTGCCGTGATGTAGTAAAAGCCGACAACGATTCACAAGTAGGGAGGTAGCGCAGCTTTTTTTCCTTCAATCGGCCTATAGTGTGGACCCCAGTGTACCTACAGTATAAACCATTTTGGGGTTTAAAAATTTTACCTCTGGGTTGCAAGGCCCTACCAGGGTCTTCCATAAAAATTTTTAAAGGGTTTTGTCCAGCATCTCTCTAAAAGACACAGTTGTAGCACTTTCTAGAAGAAGAAAATTATTTACTTATAGTACAATCAGTAGAGAACACCTAAGGGGTTTACAACACATAATAAGTAGAAAAGCTCTGGTGGCGATCTGACGTGAACGTTACTAGAACTTTTCCAAACTGAATTTTAACGATATAGTCTAAACTTCTGTACCACTGTTACTACCACAAAGACCACACAAGCTCCATATTGTTCACCTCAATGTCCATCGAAGTGGGAGCAGCTTACACCAAACTACAATTAACACAACAGTAGAATAGCAACACCCAACACATGTCCACTCTTCAACACTTAGGGCATTGTCCCCGCGGCACGGGTTTTCGGCCAGTTTTTCAGCCGGTTTGCAGTTTTTCAGACCGCCTGAAAACCGGCCGAAAATGAGCACATTGTGCCTATGGAAAACCCGTTGCAGCAGTCCCCCACTGCACGGGTTTTTTGCCGTCGAGACGGTTTTGCCGCCAGCGGTCCGGCGGCAAAAACATTGTAGAAGCACCATCTTCCGTCCGGTTTCCGGACGGAAGATGTGCTTCTCAATGGGAGGGGGAGGGCTCTTCTCCGCTCATCGCCGTGGGGACGGCCGCAAAAACCGATAAATACACGGCTGGCAAACCGGCCGGTATTTGTCCACTGCCGTGTGGATGCGCCCTAGCCATTCTCACCGTCCCTGTTTGACCCACACTTCCCAGATCAAGCCTACCAGATTACTTTCAGGCCTAAGCACACTCACCTTCTGCAACCAACGAGCCTCTGTCAGGGATCCCCTAATCCACAGGTGTCAAACTGCAGTCCTCCAGCTGTTGGGAAACTACAACTCCCATCATGCATTTGTATAATCTATAACCGTGGGCATGATGGGAGTTGTAGTTTCCCAAGAGCTGGAGGTCCGCAGTTTGACACCCCTGCCCTAATCTCTCCCTGGCTCACCCTGCCTAAAGCAGAGCAACCACCCCAAAAAGGGCAACCCCGCAATGGAATCTATCCTGAACAAACTCTGGTCTAAAAGAGGCAGCAGAGAGACCTTATGCAAAAGACAAATAGGGCACAAACAAAACAGAAAAAAACAGGTAAATGGGGTCAGACGAGTCGAGGTCAAGCTGAAGTCCAGCACCAGAGAAACACCTACTATATAGCAAACGCCACAGAGACTAAAGCCAGGACACAGAAGTAATCACAGGCAGATTCCAAACAAATAGATGGGTTTGTATACCCCGTCCCATCCAGAAATTGGATTCAAGGACCAGTGAGTCTGTTTCAAACCCAGGCTGAGGCTCAAACAGAAGGGTATCTTTTAAAGGGGTGGACACACATTATTGAGAGCCATCAGTTCCACCAGCAGTCTGCCCCAAGTTTGGGACTACTCTTCCCGCCAATCTGGATCTGTTCCTAAGACCAGTAGACTCTTTAAGAACTGACACATCCCAAGCCTCCTATGTGCACTTAGCCAAATCACATCGATACACAGCCACCAACAATTGCTATGAGCTGGCCTCCTGCATGGCTATTACTCTCTTTGTCCCCATCCCAAAAAGACCTCAGTTTATAAGTCAGCTCATGTCTACTCCTGTGACAATGCACAGGGAACATCTAAGATACATCCCAAGACACTTGGTCTCTCTGATCAACATAGTCAACCTACACCACACCTTCTCTTCTTGACTCCCAGTGGACAGCATCTCCAACAACTAGTCCTCTACCACCACAAATACAGCCTCATGCACCCTCTCTCTAACATTAGATGGGCTGAGGTCCATTTACTCCACAGGTCAATCTCAGGTTCCTTTTAAACCCCTTTTAAAGGGGTTGTCTCACTACACTGATTCCTCTTACCTCAGTCCTGTTTTCTTGGTTTCATTTTGAATTCAGGGAAGGGTTTACTGGCTTCTACTAGGCTGCAGTAGAAGCCAGGTCTGTAGCTATAGCAACCAGTGCTGGCAGCCTATCAGGAGAGATAGAACAGGTCTGGAGCTATAGCGACCTGAGGAGCTGATGCAGCCCACACAAGAGGGGATATCTAGGAATAGGTAGGACCTGTAATGGACATAATATGGCAAAGTGACTTGTTTTTGCAAGATCTTTAACATAAAAAGCAATCCTTGTAGTGAGACAACCCCTTTAATGTCCCAGCAGACAGCGATGTAGTGTCTAAACCTTGCAGTACATACCTCTCCACCAGTATCATGCCCCTCCAGGGCCCACGCTGTTCCTGGCATACCCCTCCAGTCAGCAAAAAGCTGCATAACGACTCAACCCCATCACAAAACAAAGCAGTGGATTCTAGAGATGCCACCCAGTATTATGGATCTGTAGCCCCCACAACCCTGGATTGAAGACCACATCCAAATAGGACAAATTACACACACAACATATATAGAGGTGACATCTAACAACTCTTTGTATTAATAGCTTTCAGGTAACTCATATATTTGCTTCTCAGATGCTCCTTCTGCTCAAACATAAGGCTCTCAGGGTAGTGTCCACGTGCCTGGTCTATCACATAAACAGTCTTTTTGTCTGTATTGAGGGGGTGGAGGGCAGCTCATCCATGCCATGACATGATACCTACAGAGGGGTCCCATGGATGGTGTATATGGCTGGAAATATTATATAGTGATAATTTCTTGTTTGTAATGATATTGATAATAATAAACTTATTCTGAGTGTGTAGTTTATTTGCATCAGTCTTTTCCACAGGGGTTTAAAATCTCCTACATGCATGCACATTATATCAGATGTTATATGTTACCATTTATGGACTGGGGTGCCTAGAGCCCACCATTGGAATTGATTCTTGGGGCCAACATTGGAGTTGATTCTTGGAGCCCATCACTGAAGTTAATTATTGGGCCCACCTGTGAAGATGATTCTTGGGCACACCAGTGGAGTTGATACTTGTGGCCCACCAGTGGAGTAGATTCTTGGGGCCCACCAGTGGAGTTGATTCTTGGGGCAGTGGAGGTGTCTTGAGGCTCACCAGTAGAGTTGATTCTTGGGCCCACCAGAGGAGGTGATTCCTGGGGCCACCAATGGAGTTGATTCCTAGGGCCCAGCAGTGAGTTGATTCTTGGGCCACCATGGAGTGATTCTTGGGGGCCCACCAGTGAGTAGATCTGGCCAACATAGAGTTGATTCTTGGGGCCCACCAGTGGAGTTGATTCTTGGGGCCACCAGTGGAGTTGATCTTGGGCTCACCAGTGGAGGTATGATTCTTGGGGCTCACCAGTGGAGTGATTCTTGGGGTCACCTGGAGTGATTCTGGGCTGCAGTAGAGTTGATTCTTGGGACCCACCAGTGAAGGTGATTCTGGGGCCCACAGAATGATTCTTGGGCCCCACCAGTGGAGGTGATTCTTGGGGCCACCAGTGGAGTTTATTCTTGGGTCCATAGAGTTTATTTCCACCAGGAGGTGATTCTTGGCCCCCAGTGTGAGTTGTCTTGGGGCCCACCTGAGTGATTCTTGGGCCACAGGGAGTTGATCTTGGGACCACAGGGTATTTGGCACATGGAGTTATTGCAAGTCACAAGTAGAGTTGATCTTGGGGCCATAAGCTTAATTCTGCTTTGCTTTTTTTCTCTGCCCGTCTGACGGAAAAGAAAAGCATGATTAGATAAAGTTCTCTTAATTATACTTGTCCCATCTTCTCATGGTGACCCATATAGTAGGGGTGTCAGCATATCTGCCCCAGCCAGAGAGCGCCTCCATCAACTGTCCCAGCCAGAGAGCGCCTCCATCAACTGTCCCAGCCAGAGAGCGCCGCCATCACTGTCCCATCCAGAGAGCGCTCCATCATCTGTCCCAGCCGAGAGCGCCTCCATCAACTGTCCCACCAGAGAGTGCCTCTCTAACTGTCCCAACCAGAGAGCGCTCATCACTTCCCAGCCAGAGCGCTTCCCAACTTCCCATCCAGGAACCTAACTGTCCAACTTTT
>JAODAL010079002.1:0-12719 GCA_025379985.1 Phyllomedusa bahiana | reverse complement strand
TTTATAAGTTTTTTTTGGGGGGCCCCAAAAAAGCCCGTTTTAAAAAACAATATTCTACTCCGAAACGACAAAGGTGGGATGGCGTCCCCAACTGTGGGCAAAAAAAATTTTTCTTTATCCGGACCAGCTTTTCTTCATGGAGGCCCCTCATTACACCTTTGGCACACTGAGAACTTTTCCCTCGGTTCTGGGTCTGTTAAAGATACTTCTGGCGAGTCTGCTGGGGTTTCCCCCCGACTTCCGCCTGCATGTTTACTCTGGCACTCCCCCAGAATCTAAAAGGTAGGCAAGGGGAAAACACATGCAAACAATTTAGAGTAAGTTCCCAGGAAATTGCCCCTTTCTTGCTATATGGAGCAATACCTGAATCCGTTTGGAACTTTTGGTTTTCAGAGGGTTTGGTAATTGGGGATTTATTTTTGAGGGGGTTTTCAGGCGTTTACCGACCTTCATTCAGTATTCCTTCCCAATACAATTTTATGTTATTCAAATCAGCATGAATTACATCCTGTAGCTTCCCCACACCGGCCAAACCCCCTTCCCCATACTTTCTCTTGGGGGGAAACCACAACTTGAAAGGTTCTCAAAGCTTACTCCACCTTGATGGAGGTTTAAATTTTGTGGGATAAATTGATTATATGGCTAAAGGGGAGATGGAGTATCTAAGTTTTCTCAGTGGATGAAGGTGGAAGGCGGCTGCCTCTACCCTAAACATTCCAAATGCATAAAATTTTAGCCCTTTAAAGGGAAAGCCCACCCCGTTGGGTTTACCTTCCCCGGTCGAAGTCGCATTTTTTTCCCGGGCCCCCTAAAAATGTGGGAGGAGCTGTGGCGGGGCTGGTTCTATGTCAATATGTGGGGGTCGTGCCCGGTTATTAAACCCTTATGGCTGAGGTTTTAAAGATTCAAAAACTTTTGCCCGGGTTGCCCTCCACAAGAAAATTTGCGGTGTTAGATATTGGTGTATATTATCCCGATTCCATCAAAACGGTTGTCCAAAACCCCTACTCATTGCTGCTAGGCCACCATAGCTTTTCCACGGAAGTATCCTTTTACCCAAATTTTATGAAGTGTTTTAAAAGGTTAATAAAACCCAACCCAAAAGAAATGAACCTTACAGTCCCCCAACAATTTTGAAACAAAAAAAAAAATGGAGATTTGGAAAAACTCGTCTACGTTGATTGATATACTTACCCCCCCTCACGCTCTTCTCAAGGTATTTCCGTCTACCTTGTTTAAAAAAGTGTGTTTTTGTCCTTTTTCTTGAGTTGTTTTTTTGTTTTTTTTTTTTTTTTTTTTTTTTAAGAGGAAAGTTCAGAGAGACCCTGCTCTATACTAGTAATGTTATATATGATATAGTAACTATTTCTGCGTGGTAGTTACATGGCGTTTTGTAGTCTTTTTTCCGTTTTTCCCTCCCTTATTGTGATCTGTGTTCTTCATATGTACTATTTCGTTGTTATGAAGAAAATAAAAAACACTAATAAAAACTTTAATGTGAAAAAAAAAAAGAAAAAACAGATTAAATTCCTGTCAGGACTCTTTGGAGAGAAAAGTGGTCATAATTATTACCACCCCACATACAATAATTGACAGCTTCCTTGTATTAGTGTGTGTAAACAGAAACCCTAAATCTTTGGGGCTGGGGTAAGCGGACCCTTGCTGTCTTTTTAGTCCTATCAGGACTTTATTCTGTTTTACACGATAAATCTATAAGCTCTTCTGCCCCTTTGGGGCAACAAATCACTGACGCCTTTTTATTTTTCATGTAAATGGACGACAACAACCATATATTTAGATAGACGACTCACTTCTAAGAGTAGAGCTTACCGGCCTATGCTAAGATGATGATTGCCTGTGACTGATGGTGTGAGTCAGGCCGTCTAGCATGGCAGACACACGCTGATGTATAATGGTTTGCGAAATTGGTTGACATGACACTTGAAGCCTTTAACCTCACCTTAAACATGCCTGGAAGTTGTAGGTCATTATCATACTGGTTCCCACAAGGGCATTGTTTACAATGAAGCGGTCATCAATGTGCTGATGGACAAACGACATCTACTCACTTTTTTGCCTTTGTGACTCTTACAGTCTGTATCTTAGTTGCATCCCTGCTGATAATTCTCTGCAGCATGATCGTGAGAAGGACTCAAATTGATCCACCCTTAATGTTTGGGTGATTCATGTCAACGCCTGTGTGGATTTTGCAATCATGCTCCTTGTTAGGTCCTTTCACATGGTGACGTTTTTGATGCATTTTTTAGGTATGATCACCATGGCTGTGGAGGAGTCGGAGTTTGTGGAGGTAGGTGCCTATTTTGCAGGCGTCGGAGTCGTGCTATAAAAGGATCGAACTCAAAAAATATACTAAAATTAGTGGTACAGTTAGTTCAGATGCTGTGCAAAGAGCAAGGGAATTGGGTCCCAGCAGTGTGCCTGCTCCCATACTCTCAGCCTTACTCACATGAGGAGTGTAATTGATGACATGGAGCAGGCAAGCGCTGCCCCAGCGGCAAAAGATTTCTGCTCCCAGGGGCAACAGATTTTCAGCAACAATATTTCACCTGTTTTCGCAAAAGAAGTAGCGAAGAGTTCAAACCATTCAATCAAAACTGACTGTGATGAGACAATTCCTTTATAACCTGAAATTGTTAGAGATGTTTGCCCTGTGGTCACCACTTGTTGACTCCAACCCAAATTAGTTAGAGAGGCCGTTCTCTGCTTGGAAATAATGAGAATCATATGTGAAGGTCATGTATGCAGGATCTGTGGACGGGCAATATTTATTTCTCAGAACACATATTCCAGTGACTCCACAAATGTTCCTGCTCAGTGTTTTGCATATTTCCATTTTTTTGTTTCTAAGTCAATATCCAAATTGGTATCTTGTTTTGAACTTGTGACTTTCAGGCTCCATATCTCTCCATCCACTACAGCTTTGTAATGAAGGCGATGTTAATTTTATATACAGTCCTCTTACCTCATCTTACAGCATAATATTTGACTTGCAAGTTCTTAGCATCTTGCTTAGATCTGCAGATTCTGTCATGTATAACTTCTTTGTTTAATGTTTTGCTCCTAAAAATTCAAAATGTTAATTTTTCTTATTTTGATTAGTATTTAGGGAATCCACCTTTTGGGTTTTCAATACTGCCTGTATCACTTTGGCTCTGGATCAGAATCAAGGAGCATATCTTGAGCCAAAATTTGGTACCCAGGTCTCTTTACAACATTCCCAATGTTGGTGCAGAATGGGACTTGGATTCCAAATAAAGCTTTTTTCTTCATCATCTACTCCTCCACAAGTGTTCAAAAAGATCAAAAACATTGTTTACCCTTTTGCACTTGTCCGTGTCTGTTCTACCTAAATAGCTTGATTATTGTATCATAAGGTGACAAAAACAGCCCTCAAATGTTACCCAACTTTACTACAGTAAAGTTGATAGACTTAAACAAGCGCCATGTATGAGGGAGTCGGAGTCGGAGGTTTGGGAAATTTGAGGTGTCGGAGTCGGGCTTTGGCTTGCACGTCTCACACAGCCCTGATGTTCACACGGAGATGTTGAGTCTTGTGTGAACATTACGTTTTTAGATACGTGTTTGGATCATCTGTGGACCCTTGAATGGACCCAAACACTTATCTAACAACGAGCATGTGATTTAAATTGCTTTACTTTGAAACACGTATCGGCGTTCTCAACGAGTGGATAATGATTGGTGTCTCATTTACGTTTTCGGATCCATGCCAAGAAGTCAATTCTTGGTCCAAAGATGAATGCTAGCAGGAGGCCACTTTTGAAACTATCGGGTGCGATCTGTGCAGTCCAAACACAGCCAACTCATGGCAAGCTGTGTCTGGGTTGCCGGGTTGGATATGTTTGGAGACGTTTGCAAGCGGCCATTTTTGGATGCGATTTTCGGATCAAAACACGGATCCAAAATCGGATCTAAAAAACCTTGTTTTCCATGTGAACAATCCCTTAAATGCGTTTATTATAACAAGTTATTGGATGCTCGTTTTTGTGCAAAAAGGCACAGCAGTTTTTGCTGTACATTTATGCACAAAAACAACACACCAAAAAACGCATCAAAAATATTCTCCTAGTGTAAAGCACCCTTAGAGAATCAGCAAGGTTGTGCAAAAGTGCTGAAACTTTTGAACAGCTAGACATGTACCATTTCTGAAGTTAAGCAAATGGGCTCAGGTAGTTCAGTTAAAAAAAGAATCAAGAAATTTTATGTTCTTCCTGAAAATTTTAAACCAAAAGCCAATTGCCCTACTTTTTGTGGGGTGTGTATATGTGATATAGTTTCATTTTAAAAACCTACAAAGATGAGCATTTGGATTTCAAAGGTCACTCATTATGATAGTTTTGTTTTTGTTAGGATTTGAATGCTAAGCGTCCCACTAATACTGTGACGATTGAGACTGCATACACACTGTACTTAAAACTGAGGTACTTGGCCACTTGGTGGCTTTTTTATAGCTTTACTCTGAGAGGATGTTTATGCAATATTCTGTCTACGTGTGAATTGTTTCACAAAATACAAGTGTTTCTAGGATGAGACATATCAGGAGTTGTTCATAGGTTCCTTTAAGAGCCAATGTGTATACAAGCGGGACATGTGGTATTCCTACCACAATTGATTAGCTTTACATAGTAGGCGCCAAAGTTATATAACTATAAAAATATACATTGCTGTTTTGCTTCCACTCAGAGCTAGCAAGTTTCCCAATCTCTGTTTGTGTCACACAAGTCTTCCTAGGTTAGTGGCATCTGTACTGTGCTCTAGCAGGCCCTGGCCATGATTGTGATGTTCACTCCTTTGTGTCTTAGCACGCACAAGGAGCTTAGGTTGCTTTATAACAAAGACTTTAACTTCTTAGAGCATTCTATAGACCTTGCCCTGCTTTTAAAACCTCCCATCACCAATGTTACTATAATCAGGTTCAGCTAGGAATAAGAGAAAGCAGTCACTGCTGATGAACAACCCACATCCTAGAACCGGAAGTGGAGCTGAAGCCATGCCGAGCCGGCTGATGAGAAAACCCTTTATTATGTAGATCAATAATAATTATGTAATATATCTAAATTGGAAAATACTTTTAATATGACAACATTATCTTTTAGGCCTCTAGATTGTCAATAACCATCATTCATTGGATCCAATGTAAGAACTGGAGTTGGTGTAACAATCCACAATGTGACAAGGTATTTTCAGTTAACTGCAACTACAGCATTATTGATTGGGTGTTTAACACGATATCCAGGCCACTATAGGAAATTGATTACGGTTAGAGCTCAGGTTCACACGTATTTTATTGCTTATTATGCCTGAATATGGAAATCTACATTAGTGTTTCCCACCTCCTGAATTGTATTATGTTTTGCAAAATGTTATTCTGTAGGATTCTTATTAAGTTGTGAGATATATGCTGTTATGCTACCATGATATTCCATGGTTTAATGCTGACAAAATCTTCCTAATTGTCTGTGAACCTCTTCGTATTGTAGGCATTTCATATTGTGTGTTAGTCAGCAGTTAACTGTTTTGATGCGTCATTGCTATGCCACCGCACCTCTGGGTATAATGATCAATCTTGTGTTTTTTCTAATGACAATCAATAATGTGTTGATTTATCAAATTTTTAACAAAAAAAATAATTTTCTCTTAAACTGCCTGGTTTTAACAATGGATTAGCAGGATATAATCAGGCTTCATGTGTAGGCTGAACATGGGAAGATGTCTGTATCAATCTCTCATGTCTTTGTTTAATTTTATGATTGCATCCTGAGATATAAGCACTACAAGATAGTTTCAGGAATAAGTAGAATCTGATTAAAACAAATAATTTGATTGAAGCTAGCTGCATTGCAGCATACTTGAATACACATAATTTATGTGTATCTACATTGCAATGCTAACATCTGTTTATTCTTTCGTTAATTTGTTTCTGTAAAGAGTAAATGTCCGAGTGCCCGAGTATTCACTTGGTATTCTGCCATGGATGACCCGCACGTGATGAATGTGCACTCGATATCCTATCTAATATAAATCAGGCAAAGTCATGTTCTTGTGACGCTGGCTGGAATGTATTAGATTCCTTTAGCCCCAGGCTATTCTGGCCAATGCGCATCACACCAACACATTGACCTGGATGCAGGGGTCTCAGTAGCATTTTAAGGCCTATAAAGAAATATGTCAATACCACCCCCACACACTGAAATAGAATATTAAAAATTAAGGACCCATTTAATCTCAACACCATGCACCAGCTTGCTTCAGCTTCATACAGCAGTGATCACAACCAGCTACAGCAGAGCTGTACATAGAACTATGTATACACTATCACACTCGGAGTATAAGCCAAGGGAGGCGTTTTCGTATAAAAAATGTGCTGAAGAAGTTGGTTTTATTCCAGTATCTATGGTAAAATACTTATACAGGGGGCGTAAAGAGTACTAAAAGCATAAGGAAAAACTTAAAAACAGTAAAAATAATGTGAAGACAGCAAGAGCTGAGACAGAAAGGTAGTATTGCCATAGAGTAAACACTAACCCCAAAAATATTTTTTTTACTTTTTCTAAGAAACTTTATTAAGGACACAAACAGGCTTCATCCTAGCATGATATCTGATGTCTTCAAAATATAGTAGTATAAAGAATTAGAAATACATGGCAGCATGTATGAAATTTGGGTGTAAAACACCAAATTTCATGCACGCTCTCTCCAAATTCATGCGCATAACAATTAGTTAGAATGCGCACTGATTTATGACACCTGCTCTGACAGCTGGTCATTAATCAGGACACCATTTAGCGCTAGAACGACAAATCTGGCTCAGGTAGACCGCCTTTTGAAAGTGCTCTACTGTTATAGCTGTAATGACCGCCTAGAAATGCTGATAGCGAAGCTATAAAATATGTAGCTTTGCTACGGATTTAGTGCGCCAGAGCCTTCCGCACACCCCTCGAGATCGGGCGCATTATAAAGCACGATCGTATGGCCCCGGGTGGCGTACAAGGAGATTTAAAAATGTATTGAATGGGCTGCGCCTGATATCGGACTGAAAAGAAGTTCAGACATCTGGCGCAGCCCCCATTCATACATGCCGGCCCACAATGTACAAATGCAAATCGATAAAGACCGTTTGTAAATATGATGAATTAGTACCGTAGTATGTTCTTAAAAAGCACAAAATAAGATTGTCATATTCTATCTTAAGGGTATTATTCGTACTTTGTATAAAATATTGCTATGTTAAGTACAAAAGAACAGAAACAGAAGATATTAACAAAAACACAGACCCTTCTGGATAAGGCGGCTGAGCATGGCAAACACTTTTAATTGTAAAGAGAAATATTCAACCTGCAGAGAAGGTCTTTAAGCCACTTTTAACATGTAAGGACAGCAAAAAGTACTAAGTCAACGTTTTAAATGCCGAAGACGCTGTGAAAGTATATTTCAATCCCCCAGGCTTTACTAAAATTTATAAGCTATGGTTAGAAGTCCACTCTCAATATCTTCCATACTTTTCAAAAAAAAGCTTTTCTTTCAACCCAACTTCAATAATTTAATATTATAATATTCCTATAACTTTACATAAAATAATTATTCATCCAAATAAAAAAACAATATATTCAAATGCCCTAAAATTCAAAATTTTACATTTCGCGCGAAACAACACCATTCTCAACGTTCACTAATCAAATTAAAAATCATTAAACACATCCCATACACCCCCCCAAACCCCCCCTTCTACTTCAACCCCACCCCCCAATTTAAAAGAACAAAAAAAATAAAAAAAAACCCCCCCCCCCCCCCCCCCCCCCCCCCCCCCCCCCCCCCCCCCCCCCAAAAAAAAAAAAAAAAATTTTTTTTTAAAAAAAAACCCCCCCTTTTTTTTTTTTGGGGGGCCCCCCCAAAAAAAACCCCCCCCCCCCCCTTTTTGGGGTTTTTTTCCCCCAAAAAAAAAAAAAGGGGTTTTCCCAACCCTTCCCCCCAAAAAAGGGGTTCCCCCCCCCAAAAAAGGGAAAATTTTTTTTTTTCCCCCAAAAAAAAAAAAAATTTTTTTTTTAAAAGGAAAAAAAAAGGAATTTTGGGGTTTTTTTTTAAAAAAAATTTTTTTGGGGGAAAAAAAAAGGGACCTTTTTTAAAAAGGGTTTTTCCCTTTTTTTTCCCCCCCCCCCCCCCCCCCCCCCCCCCCCCCCTTTTAAAAAAAAAAAAAACCCCCCCCCCCCCCCCCCAAAATTTTTTTTTTTTTTTTTTGGGGGGGGGGAAATTTAAATTAAAAAAAATTTTTTTTAAAACCCCCAATAATTAAAATTTCCCCTTTTTTTTTTTCCCCCTTTTTAAAATTTTTTTTAAATTTCCCGGAAAAACCGGGGGGGGCCCCCCCACAATGCTCAGACATCACCTCTATTCCCAGGCAGCTACTGAGGGAAAAAACCCCCCTTCTTTTTTTCCCCCCCCCCCTTTTTTTAATTTTTTAAAAAAAAAAAAAAAAAAAAAAGGGGGGGGTTTTTTTTTGGGGGAAAAAAAAAAAAATTTTTTGGGGGTTAAAAAAGGAAAAAAAGGGGGGTTTTTAAAAAAACCCCCCCCAAACTTTTTAAAAAAAACCCTTTTTTTAAAAAAACCCTTTTTTAAAAAAAAAAAAACCCCCCCCCTTTTTTAAAACCCAAAAAAAAAGGGGGGTTTTTTTTTTAAAAAAAGGGTTTTTTTCAAAACCCCAATTTTGGGGGGGGGAAAATTTTTTTTTGGGGGGGGGGGAAAAAAAAAGGGGGCCCCCGGGGGGGCCCCCCCCGGGGGTTTTCCGGGGAAAAAAAAAAAAAAAAAAAAAAACCCCCCAAAAAAACCCTTAACCCCAAAAAAAGGGGCCCATTAAAAAAAAACCCCGGGGGGGCCCCCTTTTAAAAAAAAAAAAAGGGGGGGAAATGGTTTTTTTTCCCCCAAAAAAAAGGCCCCCCCTTTTTGGGGTCCTTTTTGGGGGGGGTTTTTTTAAAATTTTTTTTTTTAAATTTTTATTTAAAAACCCCCCCCCAAAAAAAAAACAAAAAGGGGAAAAAAAAAACAAAAAAAAAAAAAACCCCAAAAAAAAAAAAACAAACCCGGGGGTAAAAAAAAAACCCCCAAAACAAAAACCCCAAAAAAATTTAAAAAAAAAAAAAAGGGCCCCAAAAAAAAACCCCCAAAACCCCAAAAAAAGGGGAAAAAAATTTTTTTTTTAAAAAAAAAGGGGAAAAAAAAGGGGGAAAAGGAAAAAGGGGAAAAAAAGGGGGGAAAAAAAGGGGGGGGGGGGCCCCAAAACCCTTAAAACCCCAAAGAAAAACCGGAAAAAAAAAAAAAAAAAAAGGGGGTCCCCCAAAAAGGGAAAAAAAAAAAAAAGGAAAAATTTTTTTAAAAAAAAATTTTTAAAAAAGGGAAAAAAAAAAAATGAAATTTGGGGGCCCCAAAAACCCCCAAAAAAAAGGGAAAACCCCAAAAAAGGGAATAAACCCCCGGAAAAGGGGTTTTAAAAAAAAAAATTTTTGGGGAAAAAAAAAAAAAGGGGGAGGAAAAAAAAGGGGGGGGGGGGGGCCCCCCAAAAAAACCCCCCCCCCCCCGGGGAAAAAAAGGGCCCCCTTAAAAAGGGGGGGGACCAACCCCCCCAAAAACCCAAAAAAAAATTAAAAGGGGCCAATTCGGGAATTTTTTTAAAAAAAAAAATTTTTTCCCCCCCCCTTTTTTTTTTTTTTTTTCCCCCCGGACCTTTTTGAAATAAGTCAGTAAGTAAAGCAAACAAGTAACAAAGAGACTTGCAAAGTCCCAAACAAAACAAAAAAAGAAAAGACATAAATAATGCCAAAAAACAGAGAACAAACGGATTCAAAGGCATACAATAAGATTAAAAACATGAAAGCAATAAATTGAGCAAGGATGCAATATGAAAAATAACAAACAAATGAAGCCTATGAGAACAACACCAGGAGCAAAAACCCCCGAAAAAAGCGTTACTTCAAACCCGATAAGAATACGAAGGATTATTCATAAAATAAAAAAGGGGTGATAGAAGGGGAAAAGGGAAAAAAGGAAAGAAAAGGGGGGGGGAAAAAAGGGGAGGTATGGGGGTGTGGATTCTCCCAAAGAGACCCTAAACCGACACAACAGTAGCACTACTGCAAAAGGATTCACGTGGAATAAGCAGAATGACTACCGCGCCAATTTATCGTAAAGAAGCGTGAAATGTAGGGGAGAGTTGGTAAGAGAGCCAAGGTGTCCACGTTCTGAGCAATTGCCGCATCTGTGTATCAGAAGATAGCAGAAGCTCCTCCATATGATACGTGTGAGTGACCTCTGTCATCCATTCCGCAACTGTGGGCGGATCAGGAGACCTCCAATGCCTTGGAATGACTGTCCTGGCCGCCTGAAGGAGATGATGCAGCAACAAACTCTTATATGTCGGGATCGACATGTCGAACATGAAGAGGAGAGCAGCCCCAGGTGTTTTCGGGAGCCTCAGGCCAGTCAATCTCCCACTAGTGTCGTATACTGCATCCCTGAAGCCTTACAAAGCCTGACAGTCCCACCAAATATGTAACATGGTCCCTATTTCCATCCCATAATGCCAGCAAAACCCGACAACAGAGGGGAAAACCAAATCGGTGTATTAAAGAGGGAACCCTGTACCACCTAGAGATAACTTTAAAGCTGGTCTCCTGCGCTCTGGTAGCTAGTTTTGAATTTCTAACATGAAACCAATCTGTGACTCTAGCTGCAATTGCAGCCATGTAATAGAATTTCATATCCGGTAATGCCAAACCACCCCTCTTTTTTTTTTTCCTAAGTAAGATGTCTCTGGCAATTCTTGGCTTCTTGTTAACCCATACAAATCTTCAGAAACATCTATTTATATCTTAAAAAAGGAATTGGGTAACTTAAGTGGGATAGTTTGAAATAAATATAAAATTCTGGATAATATGTTCATTTTAAGAATGTTGATTCGCCCTATCCACGAAAAGTCCTTCTTATCAAATTTGCTTAGATTTGATAGCATTCAAAAGGGCCACAAAGTTCAAATCAAAGACTCGATAGTGATACGTAGGTATCTGAACTCCCAGGCATGAAAATGAGTCTTTAGCCCATTTGAAAGAAAACCGATCCTTCAAAGTTTTCACCACTTGCGGATCTAAGGTAATATTTAAAGGCACACTTTTTGAGCAATTTACCTTAAAGTTACTTAATGAACTAAATTTATTTAGTAAATCCATCAGAGCAGCTAAGGAGGTCTCGGGTTGCGTAATATATACGAAGATCGTCAGTGAAAGCTGCGCACTTGTGCTGTTCTTTATCCACTAATATACCCTTGATCTCCCAAACATCTCTAATGGACTGCATAAGGTGCTCCATGGCAATCACATAGAGAAGAGGTGATGGTGGACAACCCTGACGTGTCCCATTGCAATATAAATCACCATTAATTCTAAACTGGGCAGACGGATGTTGGTATAATGCAAAAAATGTTTGTAGCAAAATTGGTCCAAATCCAGCATTTGAAAGGGCAGATTTCAAAAAAGTCCAATCCACCCTATCAAATGCATTCTCCCCATCCAGAAATATTAACATAGCGGGAAATTTTGGGGAAACTTCTGAGCATGATGAATAAGGGCAAATGTTTTCAAGGTGTTTTTCCCATGCCTCTCTCCCAGGGACAAAGCCCACTTGATCGATGTGTATCAATTCCAGGAGTACAGTATTAAGTCTAGCAGCAATGAGTTTCTCATAAAGCTTAGTATCTATATTTTGAGGTGAGTGAGCAGTAAAATGTTTTAGTTCGATTAGAGCCTCAAATTTTTGTGAGTTCGGTTTGAGGTTCTATTCGAACTAGAATTCGAAACCCCATTAGAGTCAATGGGAGAAGAGTTTTGTTAATTTTTATACCTATACAGGTGAGGAATTACCAAGATTTGTTCAGCTTCACCTTCCGTTCATTAGGATTGCTCAGGTGTGTGGCTGCACGGAAAGCCGGAAACTCCGCCGGCCCAATGATGTAGAAAAACAAAAACAAAAACCAGCAACCACCTTTAGTGTGTTGTCGACTGATGTAGTAAGGCGGGCACCCTTGCAAGCAGTTTAAAATTCCACATCTTTAATAGAAAAAATAATTAAAAACTTACATTCATGCGGCAAAGCAAATGTCCATAATACGTAGGGCACAACCACCATAGGACGGGGTAACACTAAGTCATGCCCGATATGCTACGGACCGACGCGTTTCGATATAAGAATATTTAATCTAGGTTAAGATATTCTTATTTTCGAAACGCGTCGGTCCGTAACAATATCGGGCATGATTAGTGTTACCCCGTCCTATGGTGGTTGTGCCCTACGTTTTTATGGACATTTTTCCCTTTGCCGCATGAATGTAAGTTTTTAATTATTTTTCTATTAAAGATGTGGAATTTAAACTGCTTGCAAGGGTGCCCGCCTTACTACATCCAGTCGAAAAACAACTAAAAGGTGGTTGCTGGTTTGTTGTTTTTGTTTTTCTATACAGGTGAGGAGAAGCGTTAATTACCATCCATAACAGTGGACTGGATACGTGGAAAATCTTAGTGAAGAAAATTTGGCTCGAAGACTGAAAGAAAAAAATTGAGAGGCTAAAATACTTCATTCCTTTCAATGGCTAACTGAAAGATGAGGGGCAAACTTGCAAGCAGGGGCGTAGTATAGGAGGT
>JAODAL010079001.1:0-12720 GCA_025379985.1 Phyllomedusa bahiana | reverse complement strand
TGTGCCACTGTTACCTCTGCTGCTGTGGCGCGCCGTGACCTGCATGTGTATTGTGCCATTTGGGGGCCTATTCCTGTTTTTGCCCCTCCGAATTCTTGTGCCACTGTCGACCTCATGATGTGCTGTGGCCGCCGGGTGACCTGGGACACTGTGTCATTGTGCATTCTGTGGCCTATTCCTGTTTTTGCCACCTCCAAATGCCCATTGTGCCACGTTAGACCTATGCTGCTGTCCCGTGACCTAAACACTGTGTCTTGTGCCATGTCGACCTCTGGTGCTGAGCTGCTGCCGTGACCTCACCTTGTCAGTGCCATTGGGGGCCAACCTTTTTTTTGTCCCCTCCGAATTCATTGTGCCACTGTCTGACCTATGCTGTGCTGCTTTTGCCGTCAACTCCACACGGCATTGTCCCCTTTTTGGGACAACTCCGTTTTTGCCCCCGGAATGTCATTGGGGCCACTGTCTGCCCCAGCTTGTGGCTGCCGCCGTCCCCTACACTCTGTCAAGTTTTTGCACCGAGCTCTCAGTTGTTTTTTCCAGCTTTCGCTCCCATGACTGTATTAGGCTACTTTCCCCCCTTCTTTTTTTGGTCGTTTTTGCCCTTAAGTCCCCAGGGAATTTTATAATGAAGGATTCAAAGGCGGCAGCAGTATGTGGTGTCTACAAAACACAAAATTGTTGAAACAAAACCCAAGCCCCCTCTGTTTTTTTTTAGCAGGGGGCAACGTTTACACCCCCCCTGGGGCTCTGTCCCCGGGAAAATAGCTGTTTTTTAACGTGATTCGTCCCAAAGTAATTCGGAACAAAGTTATTTTTTGTGGGGGAAATTCGGCAAAGTGAGCGAACCGCTTTTTTGAGAAATTCGCCATTCATTTAGCCCCCGCAGAAGACGGGGTTTCATAGTTCGGTGCATTCAAACTCTTTTATCGCATAATTTTGGGGGCTGGGGGCCCAAAAAAATACATGTTGCCCCATGTTTGCATTTGAGCACTTTTGGCTTTTTAATAGTTTTTAACCTTTGTATGGTGCTTTGATTTTAATAAAAATTATAATCATTCTTGTGTACAACTTTTGGGTAGTGCGCAATTATATGTGTTTTTTTCTTTCCTGTATTTCCTTTAAATTTATCCAATGGCCCCTGTTTTTTTTGGGTGAAATTTCAAGACAAAAAAATGTATTTCTTCTAATGTGGATGATTATGGCTTACGCTATGAATCCCCGAGATTCAGAAAAATTTTTAAACTGAAAAAGGTCAATTTGTTCTCTGGGGGCCCATGTATGAAAAACTGTCAGTTAAAACTTCTTTTTCTCCCTAGATTCAATCAGAGTCCCCCTTATATAGTGTAGGAAAGATGAAAGGGCAGTGCTGATTGGTTTCTATGGGCAACAAAGTGAATTTTAGACCTAGACAGTTTTCATACATGCGGTCCATGGTGTCAAACTTTACTCAGTTAATCAAAACACAACACCACAACACTTATAAAGGTCTCTCAAGCTTTTAAATGGTCACTTAGTCTGCTTCAGTCAGCTATACGATCCTTAGAAAGACTGCTGACTTAACAGTTGTCCAAAAGACAGGAATCGACATTCTCCACAAGGAAGGAAAGTCACAAAAGGTCATTGCAAAAGAAGCTGGCTGTTCACAGAGTGCTGTTTCAAAGCATATTAATGAAAGTTGTGTGGTAGAAAAAGGTGCAGAAGTAACAGCGATGACAATAGCAATAAGAGGATTGTCAAGAAAGGGCCATTCAAGAATTTGGAAGAGATTCACAAAGAGTTGACTGCGGCTGGAGTCAGTGTTTCAAGAGCCATCACAGAATGCAGGCTACAATTGTTTCATTTCTTGTGTCAAGTCACTCATGACACAGAGACACCATCAAAAGTGTAATACTTGGGATAATGAGAAAAAGGAATGGACTGTTGTTCAGTGTCCAATGATTGTAAATATTACTGATGATAGTCTATTCTGTATATCATTTAGAAATCAAGTCCCAGAATCTGGAGAAAGAGTAGAAAGGCCACAAACCAAGTTTTTTGAGGATTAGTGTGGTTTCCCAAGTCAGTGATGGTTATGCTGGTTTTGTGTTACAGTATATCAAGTCCGTGGTCAGTGCAGTTGTCTACCAGGACATTTTAGAACACGTCATGCTTCCCTCTGTTGACAAGCTTCATGGAGATGCTGATTTCATTTTCCAGCTGGACCCGGCACCTACCCACAATACCAAAAGTACCAATATGTGGTTTAATAATTATATCACTGTGATCGATTAGCCAAAAAACTCTCCTGACCTAAACCCCATATACAATTTATAATGAGAGACACCAGACCCAACAACGCCTCCATGCCTTAACACATTAATACAGTAATTCATTAAAAAGGAACCCTGACAATGTATTAATTGCTACTGTACATACCTTTCAGTAACCGAATATTTCTGTGTTAGATGTCCCTGACATCACATGTTTGTGGTGGCAGCCGGGGTGCGGCGAGGTACAGAATCGTTAAACAGAAGCGTAGTCAGGGACAGGCGATAAGGTCAGAGCGGACGGCAGGCAACGTGGTCAGGAAGGAATTAGAAAGAGACAGCGAGGACATACAAGCGGAAGTAAGCACTAAAACACAACATCAAATGTCTAACCCACTGTTTTACCCCCATCAGGCAGGGGTCCCCGCCCTAGACGCATTCCAGGAAGCGATGGAAAGAGACTTAAAAATTATGGTAAATAGATCTAACAATAAAAAGGGGCAAAGTAAATTTAAAGATAATCTTACATACTCCCAAAGAAAAGGGTTAAAAGAATTGAAAAATAATAAGAACCTTATAATTAAAAAAATCAGATAAAGGGGGACAAATAGTGTTAATGGACGATGAACTGTACAAAAAACTAATTTTGGAAACACTGAATAATACAAACACCTACCGAAAATTCGGACCCTACAGAAAGTTTGAAAGTAAAATTGGACAAACTTTTGGAGGAGGGAGTTAGATCAGGAGTTTTAACTGACAAACAAAAAACTTATTTGTATGTAAAGGATTCGGTTATTCCCGGATTTTTTGGGACACCCAAAAAAAAACCCCAAAAACTTTTTCCTCCAAAAATCGCCCAAAAGTTTCCGCAATGGGGCGCTAATTAAAGACTTAGCAGCTGGGTAGATGACTGTGTACAAACAATAGTCCGGAGTAATCCGGGCTAATTGAAAGACAGCACGAGTGTTCTTAAAGTTTTCCAAGAATTCACATGGACAGCATCATATACATGGTTGAGCTGTGACGTTGTGAATCTATATTCTAATATACCTCACCATCTTGCAATTGTGGCATTGGAATATTTCCTAAACAAAAACAAGGAGTTTAGAGATGAAGAAAAATCTTTCATAATAAAAAGTGTAGAATTTTTGTTACAGAATAATTATTTTAAATTTGACAGATCATTTTACCTACAGATAGAGGGAGCACCCATAGGGGCATCGGCCTCACCTACGATTGCGAACCTGTACAGGGCGTGGTGGGAGCAACAGACAGTGTACGTTGTAGCAATCCGTATGGAGATAATATCATATGGTATGGGCGTTATATCGACGACCTCCTTATGCTGTGGGGTCGCGATATAACGTCCATCCCAAAATTTGTAGGGTATCTCAATGATAACACATGTAATCTTAAATTCACCTATTTACAAGATACTGAGAAAATTTCATTTTTGGATTTAGAACTAAAGGGTGTACCAGAATTAGATAGAGTTCATACCAAACTGTTCAGAAAACCGCAATGTGGAAATACACTCCTACAAGCTACAAGTAATCACCCAAGACACACAATAGCAGCAATTCCAAGTGTGGAGTATATTAGGGCTCGGAGGGCCTGTTCACAAAATGAAGATTTCTTAAAAGAAAAAAGTAATTATTGACAAGAGGTTAGAAAAGCGAGGCTATCCAGTACATCTATTAGGAGAAGCATTCAATAAAGTAAAAGGCACTACCCAACAAGCTCTGTTAGAAAAACAACATAAGAGAAAGAAATATTTAAATACACAAGTAACTTTTTCAACAGGGTTCAGTGACGACTATAATACAATAAGAAATATATTTTTTAAGAATTTACAAATTCTACGACAGGATACCATCTTGAAGGAATATATCGAGAAAGGGGTTAAATGTGTGTCAAGGAGAGGAAAAACCTTAGAGAATGAATTATCCCCCAGTACCTATGTAAGTAATAAAGGCAATACATTTTTGCAACAATGGGGCTGTTTCCCATGCGGAAAAAATAGATGTAACCTATGTAATATGATAATAAAAGGGAATACATTTACTAACAGCACGGATACAAAGAAATGTCTATTACATATTATGTAACCAATGCAATCTAGTTTACATAGACAGTACAATACGTAAACTCAAGCACAGAATTGCAGAACACCTGACAGGAATTCGTAATAAACAAACACAGATGTCAGGAGCCTCCAGACACTTTGTGGAGATGCATGCAGGAAAAACCGCATCGTTTCGATGTGGAGTGATGGCGAAGGTAAATAGACCACATAGAGGAGGCAATTGGGAAAGAAAAGTGAGGATGCGTGAAGCATATTGGATAATGACATGTGACACACGCTTTCCCAGGGGAATGAACAAACGGCATGGCTTAATGTTCATTTATTAAAAGTACTGAAAAATAAATCCCCGGTTTTCCTGCAAAATCTATGCATAGTAATTGCAATATTAGAGCAACACAAAAGCCATAGAGGTATAGCCTATTAAGAGTTAACAAGTAAAAGTTTTAGGGGTTTTGTTTAAAGGGTTCACGTGATGCATGACGTTTTTTTAAAATTTAAAATTTTTACGTTTTAGATTTTATGCGTGAAAAAGGGGTCCGGGGGGCCTCCCGAAACCCCGGGTTGGTTTTTTATGTTTTTAAAACACTTTTTCTTGAAAACTTTTATAAAAAAATAAAGAACGTGGTTTTCAAAACCCGGGGAAATTTCCCGTTTTTTGGAACTTGTGGGTCAGGAAGGGGAAAGCGGGGAAGTTAGGGAAAACCGGGAAAATTGTAAACTCACCCCCAACATCTCTCAAACTCATTAAAGAACAAAAATACTTTTGGCAGGGGAAGTTTAAAGGAGTCGACAAAAATATAGGGTCAGCGATTTAAAAACCCTTAAACCCGATCGGGGCGCACGTGACCTGGGGAACGGGCACGTGCGCCTCACCTGCTAAGGGGGAGGGGGGAAAGCATTTAGCACGGCGGGGTTTAAGTAAGAGCGGGGGGGAAGAAAAGCAGGGGCAGCCACGGCCCCGGGGTTTGGGGGGGTCACGGCACCTCCTTTGACAAAAAAATTTCGAAGTAGGATTTTTTCTTTATCCCCAAAAAATTGGAAAAAAAAGTGATCAATAAAGTTGCTTTCACCCCAAAATGGTACCAATAAAAACTACACTCAGCCTGAAAAAAATTGAAATTTTTTCACTCGGGGCCCAAATAGGTGGAAAAAAGTTTTTTTTGTGGCAAAAAAAGGGTTTGCTGCAGAAAAAAAATGTCAAAAAAGTACCATTACAAAAGAAACCCTCCATTTTTTCATTGCGGAATCATCCAAACTTGCAAAAATAAGGGACACATCTTTAATACCAAAAAAGGGAAAAGCTGTAAAAAAAAAACCCCCCACAAACATGGGGGCAGGAAGGTTTCTTCACTTTTGCCCCATTTGGGGAATTTTTTTTGGGCATTTCCCATTGAAAATTTTTAGGGGTACAGTAAATTTTACACCATTAAAAAGTACATCTTTGCCCTTGCAAAAAAAAAATCCCTAAAAAGCCCTTATGAAAAAGGGAAAACCCAAAAAAAAGTTAGGGCTCTTTACTTTTATTTTCACAGGGGCGTAAATTGTTTTTGCGCATTTTGCCACGAAATTTTTCCCTTTTTTATATAGGGCAAAATGAAATGCCGAAAATTTGGGGGAAATTCTAGGGGCCATAGGAAATTTTTTTAAAGGTTTGTCTCCCTGGGCATCCCAATACGTTTGTATTGTACGCCGGGAGAGGGGGGAAAAGGGCCCATGAAAATTGTTCGGTTTGGGTTGGGGGGAAACCAGCTGTGGGCCACCCTCCCCCTCCCCCCCATGTTTTTGGGAAGTACGGGTCTGCTTCCAAAACCCCCGGAGGGTTATTGGGGCGGTACATTTAACACGCACTCAATTCGCCGGGGGTGAAAAATCCCCTTTTAGAACCATACCCCAAAAAAAAAAAAACTTTTTTTTTTTTCAAAACGGGGAAAAAAATAATGGAGTTTTTTAAAAGAAAAACCCCGGCAAACTTTTTAAAAAAAAAACCTCCAGCGGTGGAAGCTGCAATTGGGAAAAAAAGGGACACAAACCCAAAAAACACAAAAAAGGACACAAATAAAAAATATTGTAGTGGGGTTTTAAATATTTCCCCAAAATGACCCCACCCTAAAAAGGGGACCCCCAAGCAGGTTTTTTCCATAAAAACATAAGAAAAGGGACTCGAAAAATAAATACTGAAAAAAAAAAAAAAAAAAACATTCGTAAACAAACAATATTTACAGGCCCCATGTTATTTTTTTTTCATTAGGGGGTTTTCATAAAATTTCTACTTTCATGTTTTTTCTTTTTTGCTTTTTAAATTTTTTTTTTTTTAACTCAGTAACCATCTCCAAACTGTTTTAAAAATTTTTAAAACAGTCCCAAAAGTTTCTGGCTTTAAAAAACTACAGTTCCAAAGTGCCCACAAAAGGGAAAATATGGTAAAAAAAAAAGAAATATACTATGGGGAAAATTTGAAATGTTTTTTTTTCTCTGTTTTTAAAAACCCAACTATCTTTAAGATTTTGAAAAACCCCATTTTGTTTAATGTTCTTTGACTGTAAAATCAATTTTCATGAACTTGTTCCTAGAAGAAAACAAAAGGGAAAATTACCTTAATTTTTCTTTGGAGTCGGCATTGAATCAAAATTAAATTAGAAAGAGCTCTTTGTAAAGTCAATACCGGAGGTTGAAAAAGTATTCATAACCCCAACTGTTACACCCAAACAAATTTAAAAATTAAAATTTTTTTTTTTAAAATTTATATATTAGTTTTTGAAATTTGTGAACTGCATAAAAAATGTTTATTTAAATTTTCCCTTTTTTTGAAATTTTAAAAAACCCAAAAAGTATGATGTGCATATGTATAAAGCCCCCTATATTCTGATACTTTTACATAAAATCCAGTGGGGGCCCAAATTTGCCTCAAAGTCCCCAAATTAAAATAAATAGGGGATTTTCTGCATGTAACCAAATTTCATTTATAACGACAGCAATTTTTAAAACCCCTCAGGGGTTTTGTTAGAGAAAAATTTGGGGGAACAAACAGCATCAAAAACCCATAAGAACATTTCCGGGGACAGTTCAAGGATAAAGTTAGGGCAAATTTTGTATTGCACATTTTGGGGTTTTGGGCAAAAAAAAAAAAAAAAAAATATCCAAACTCTGAAAAACTAATGGAGCATTTTTAAAACCCTTATTATAAATGGAAGAAAATGCCACAACGGGTTACTTCACCCGCCAAATTTTGCCCCAAAATGCCCATTGCAGAAGAATTACAAATATTTAACGTTTTTCACGGGTATTCTGAAAAGCTCATGGTAAAAGAGGGGGACTTTTCCCGCACCTTTTTAAAGGGGATATAATTTTCCTCATTTTTCACCTTTTTTCCGGGACTCACTTAACCATTGCAATTTTAAAACCCCTTAACGACCGCCCACCGTCTTTTGAAACGGACTTTTTCAACATTCGTCTGAGCGACATCTTTTGACGGAAATGCAGACATGGGGGTTTGCATTTTCCCGGGCACCGAAACAGCGCGGGAAAATGGGGGGAACCTTTCCACTCCCAGGTGTTTTAAAACCCCTTTGATTCCCCGGCCAGGTTCCCCATTTGCCAGCGAAAATTAAAAGGGGTTTCCCGGCCCTTGGGGTTGACCCGGAAAACGCCCGGGGCCCCGGGACAGAAGGCCGGGGGAACGGCTGTCCCGGTCCGCCCCGGGACCCAGAGAAAAGCCCCGGGCTTTTCTGTGAAAACGACCCCCAGTGATCAGGGAAAGGACTTTTGGGGTTTTTCCGGTTTTTTTCGCCTATGGTCAGACTGACAAAATTATAATGTATTAGCAAATAAAAAATATTACAAAGGGGAAAAAGAAAAAAAAAAATTTAAAAACAGTTCTCCATTCATGGGTTAAAAAAAAAAAAAAGTAAAAAACTTTAAAAAAGTTTAAAACAAGTTTAAAAAAATAAAAAAAAAATTTAAAATAAAAAATAATTGGGGCATACATTACCCCCCAAAAAAAAACCAAACCCCATATTAAGAATCCACATGACCGAAAATTTTGGTAAAATTTTAATTAAACCAATTTAATTTGGAAAAATTTGTAAAATTTTGGGTAAAAAAAATTTTTAAAAAACCCAAAATTCTGCAATTTTTTAAAAAGGTGAATTCCCCCTAAAGAAACAATTTGTCTTAAAAAAAAGCGGGGCCTCATACAACGCGCCCATTGAAAAAAAAAAAAAAAATTTAAAAACTGTTAAACGAAAAGGGGAAAAAACCCAAAAAAAATTTTTCGGGTCATTAACATTTTTCGGGTGAGCAGTTTAAAGGGGGTTTTAAAGGAATTAATAAAACTATCCCTTTTTTTTCCATCTGCAAAAGTTTGTTTGGGGGTTGTTCCCCCGTATCAATGAAAAAACAGAACCTATTTGGCTGGGGAAAAAATTGGCTGCTGGTGCTTTTTTTAAAGGGTTGGGCCTTTAAAAGGGGAAACCCTACGGGTATATACAATTTTCTTAATTGCATTTTCACATAAAGGCAAAAACCTAAGCTAAAAACAGTGGTGTTCATGGTTCCAGTATATTAGTATATAATGTATGAAAAACCCACGGGCTCATTTACAATTTCCCCCTGGGGCTTCTGAAATACTTGGGCCCCCTTCAGGGCTAGGCTGGGGCCCCGGGTGCAGGGATCAATAGGCCCGCAGCGGGTGATTTGCGCCCCCCCCCTGAAAACTTGCTGTGGCAGCTCTGTGAGTGAACCCCGGGGGCCCACCCCCTTGGACGGGGGGGGGTGTCGCACCAGCCTATTTGGGGGACCTGGAGGGCCCCTCCCAAACAGCTGCAGGGGGGGGACCGGGAATACATTTTTACCCCCCTGGGGCCCGAGTGCTGCACCCCGCGATATTTCCCCGGCTGCCTTCATACTTGTTTCTTATTGCTTGGGTTTTATTTTCCGTGTACCTGAAACCCCGGTTTTGGGTTTTCCTGACCCCGGGGTTGGCTTTTTGATTTTGTTTCCTCGCTCCCGTTTGATGTTTTTACCCCTGGTTGTTACGTTTACCCCTCTGGTTCGTTTTGTGGCTTCCGTTATATTGCAGGGACTGTCGACTTTTTCTCCCCTGAGGGCCCCCCAGCATTTTGCAGCGCAGGGACGTCACCAGTTGCCGTCTGCCCCTGGGGAAGCAAGTCAAGAGTCAGGACAGGGGGCTGGTTTCCAGTTAGGGCTCACTGAACCTCCCTTGGCGTGACATTAAGCGGGCCGAAACCTTTTACTGCTTTACCCACTAAAACCCAGACAGCTCTGGCAGAGCAAATGCAGGGGCTAACCCAGTTCCCCGGTTCTGGCGTGGGGGTAAACACAGGAGTCACCCCAAGCAGAGGGCCCCTGCACTACCCCCCGCCTTGGGAGCCCCCTATCCATTTGCCTCATTTTTCCCAACGGGAAAGCCTTTTGGAATTTAGAGAGGGATGTCCCTGTATTTTGGGCCCCGCCCCTACCTGGGCAAGAAGCAAACAGGGGGGAATTTTTAGTCTTGAACCACCATTTTAGTTGAATGGACATTGACTATACCTGTTCTGGGCCACGGGCATGAGCCCAAACCGCATCCCCCCAAATTTAAAAAAAGTGCCGGAAAAAGGATCTTTTACCCCCATTTTATTTGAACGGACATTAACTTATCTTCCTGACCGCAGTATGACCTTAAACCTGTCTGACCCACAAAAAAAGTCTGGAAAAGGATCTTTCAACCACCATTTTAGTTAAAAGGCATAGACTATACCGTCTGACCACAGATGACCTTTAAAATTGTCTGACCCCGAGATTTAAAAATTTCCGGATAAGGGAGTCTTTCACCCCTTTTATTTTAACGGACATAACATCCCTGTCCGGGGCCAAGCATGAGCCCCAAACCTCATCCCCCAAATTTTTAAAAGTGCCGGAAAAAGAGCCTTTCAACCACCATTTTGTTGAACTGGACATTGACATTAGTCCTGGGCCAAGCATGAGCCCCAAAACCCCGATACCCTCAATTTTAAAAAGTGCTAGAAAAAGGAGTTTTTTGAACCACCATTTTATTGAACTGGACATGACTATACCTGCCTGGACCGTTATGCCTTAAACCTTCTGACCCAAAATTTAAAAAACTGCGGGAAAAAGGAGCGTTCAACCTCATTTTAGTTACGGACATAGACTATTCTGCCCGGGGTAACCTACACTGTTCAAGCTTCCTGTCCTCCCCTTTAAAATTTTAAGGGGAAAATTTTTTGTATCAGCATTTTTGCATGCCGTTTTTTAGTATTTTAATTCAGAAAACACATTTTTTAAAAAAGGATGGAATCCCATCAATCTTTGTTTCTTTTTTTTTTTAAATTTAAAATTAAAGGGGTTGTTTCACTACAGGGTTTGCTAGTTTGTTAAAGATCTTGCAAAAACAAGTCATTTTGCAAATGTGCCTTTAAACAGTATCCCCCATTCCTTTTCTGACAGCACCATGACCCTTGAGCCACTTTTGAAAATTTGTGAAGAAAAAAATTCTGTTAAAAACCAAATTTTTTACAATAAAAAACTGTATAAAGCAAACCCCCCCAAAAATTCAAAACATGCCCCTTGACCACTTGTGACAATTGTGAAAACAAATTTCGTTAGAAACTTTTTTTTTTTATAAAGACCGTGTATTGCTTCTTTCAAAACAGCAGACCCGAAAATTTTATAAAATGACTTTTCAGCCACTGTTAAAAATTGGGGAGGTAAAATGCCACTATAACCCATTTCTGTTCCAAAGGACCATTTCTAGCTGTTCCGCACACCAGACCAAAAAAAAATTAAAATGACTTCTCACCACTTTAAAAAATTTGAGGGAGAAAAACCACTTAGAAGCCACATTTTTGTTCCAAAGGACCATGATTATAGCGTATCTCACAGCACTATGACCCCCAAAACCATTGACAAGCGAAAAATTCTAAGAGAAGTGAGTAAATGGGAATACGGTTTTGTCTAAAACCCTTTGGGTCTTTTTTCATTCCTCACAGCAAAAAACCCGCAAATTAACTTTTGGGAACTGAGAATAAAAAAATTTCCCCGTAAGAAATGACATTTAAAAAAAAAATTTTCAAGGCTATTTTTTTTTTTGAAAAAGGGAAAGTGAAATAACCGGGGAACTAAAGGGGCCCCAACATACAAGATCCGCCTGATTCATCTTTATGAATGTCAAACGATCAAAAATTATCTGTGGAAAGCCGGGGTGCTTTGTCGTAAGATCCTCCAGCGTCGAAGTCCGCCAGATATGACCGGCTGCTGGGTAGGACAACAAATATAGGCGGGCGACGAGCTCGGGCCATCACCATTTTGGAACCCAGAAGTCAATGGGTCCGGGGAAAACATCCAAAAACACGGTGTTTTAGACGCAAAAAAGTCTGCCCATGATCTTTGGTGGTTCGTTGTTGGATGGTGCCTGCATTACATCGTTGGGGGTGGGAAAAAGATTCCAGAGGCACCCATTAAGCTTCTGCCACCTTGCCGCTGCTGCACACGGCACTTGGCACCTATGCTTCCGTCGCTGACTTTTTCCACCGTGACATTTGAAGAACGGAAGCAGACAAACAGAAATTCTCCAGTTATCAAAAACAAGGTCTCCATTTCGCTTTTCTCTCTTTTTTGGGTGGATGGAAGGAAAATGCTGATTTTGTTTTGTCCGGGGATCCAGGGGGGTGGGCCCCCCAGAAATGTTTTTCATTTTGATGGCCTTAAGCGAGGTCTGTTGGAGGAAATGGAGCATCCAAGCACATGTTAGAGATGGAGCCCTTTTTCCCAAACTCTGGGCGAGGGGGACAGCAAACGATCCCTCATCTTCCTCCTCCCCCCAAATTCGCGCCAACCTCTTTCCAAGGCAGGGGCGTCGGTAAGTCGGGGTCCAGGAAAAACCCCCCCGCTTTCCCCCAGCACAACTTTAACAAGCCCGACTTGCCTCAGATATGCACCCTAGAGCTGATCGCCCCCTTTCACAGCCCTGGGCCCTGAACCACTGCTAATAAGACTGAAAAATTTGAAAATGCGGGGCCTTGTGGATTCGCGGAGAGGGGAAAGGGCCCCTCCCGCATCTGTGTCCGTCCCCCTCCGTCGTGGGGGACCCGATTTTCGAGTGTCCAACATCGTTCCCGAACAAGATCACCACAAGCCCTGACAAAGGGGGTCGTCCGCACTGACCATTTTTGGGGGCTTCTTCAAAACGGCAAAGGTGGGCAGAGCTCTTTCACCTCCCCACTTTCGGGGGGCTCAACACCCCGAGGGCCCACCGCTGCTTGTCAGGGCCCTGTTCATTTGTACTGCATAATGGCATTGCACTGCTGCCCCAAACCCCCTGGGCATTTGGGGGTGGGAATCCAGCGTGTTTCCAGGTCAACAATGAAG
>JAODAL010079000.1:0-12720 GCA_025379985.1 Phyllomedusa bahiana | reverse complement strand
AGGGTCGGAGCTCAGATGACTACAGAAATGAACACAAATCAGCAATAAGGAATCTCAAAGCTAGTAGTCAGTGACATCAATGCTGCCCCTGAAGAGACCAATAAATATGGGGAGACCACCGTGGCGCGACATTTTTTTGAACTGGGCCACCAGTTACGCTGGTGTATCATTGAACAAGTATCCTGTATGGATACAAATTTGCTACGATCCCGTTTGCTCCAGCGCGAAGCTATGTGGATTTTCAAACTAGAATCACAAATACCAAAAGGCTTGAACGAAATGTTCAGCCTACATTCATTTTTATAAAAGTAGTTGCTAGTACTTGTTATATGTTGTACGTCTATTGCTAATTGTATCGTTGTTAGGCTATTAGGGTTGCATGTATTATTACGCGAGTCTTATATAAACTTGTGCAATAGGAAGCTTCTCTAGTCATACCCGGGGGATATCGTCAAATGACGCCGTCTGAAGAAGGAGGACACACCTCCGAAACGTCACACATGGGTGTTCGGCGTTCCTCGTGGTGATCTTTGCGCTCAGTGTCTCGCTTGTTTCTCAAGATATGCTTCAATGTTTGGAGGACTTCCGTACTAAGATGTTAAGCTAAGTCTCATCTATTGCATTTAAGACTTTATTGTTACTGCATAACACGTTACAAGGTTTTTCACTCCATTATAGCCAGTATTTGTGTGGATTTACCCTGAAATTTATGGGACACAATTCAAATTAAGTAAAAAGGTGAATACTTTTAACGTCATGCGTTTGTGTGTGGGCTTCCATTCTTTACCTATTGTGCATGTTCTAGGACATCTGGGAGAGAGTCCTGTTTAGTCCCACAAAGTGTTATGCTCAATATATCAAGTAAGGTCCAGTTCAAATCTATAAAGTGACTACAGAAACTGGACCAGCATCTCGGTGTTTAAGTCCAGAGACACCGGCAGGAGCTCAGAGATGGACTCAGCATGAGACTGCAACAAACAATGCAATGCAATGGACTGACCCAGAGCAAAGGGAGGAACTTCCTCTTAAAGTCAGGGGTCACAGGTCAAGAGGGCAGAGAGCAGGACAAGGACCTATAAAGGGTAGGAAGCTGCAGCGCGCGCACCCTAGGAGGCGCAGTGCACATACAGGACCCCAGGAAGCAGGAGCAACAGGACAGGCAAGTACCAGGAAGGCACGACACGCTGGCGGTCCATGGCAGGGGACCGCGGCGTGAACCGTGACAGTACCCCCCCCCTCAAAGCCCCCTCCTCCCCTTCCAAATCACAAAAATAGCATTCCACATAGGTTAAGGGCCCACAACTTCTACGGGGGCAACCCCAAAAACCAAGTAAGGGTGAATATAGCCAGTATAGGGAACACCTAGATAAGGAGGTGCATGGGAGGTAACAAACGGGGCACAGGCAAGAAAGGGAGGGGACTCAGGGCGGGAAAGCAACAAAACGGGTACGGACGCTCTGGGCTGGACCGTGAGCCAGGCAACGGACGCTCTGGGCTGGACCGTGAGCCAGGCAACGGACGCTCTGGGCTGGACCGTGAGCCAGGCAACGGACGCTCTGGGCTGAACCGTGAGCCAGCGGACAGACAGACAGACACTCTGGGCGAACCGTGAGCCAGCGGACAGACAGACAGACAGACACTCTGGGCGAACCGTGAGCCAGCGGACAGACAGACAGACACTCTGGGCGAACCGTGAGCCAGCGGACAGACAGACAGACACTCTGGGCGAACCGTGAGCCAGCGGACAGACAGACACTCTGGGCGAACCGTGAGCCAGCGGACAGACAGACAGACACTCTGGGTGAACCGTGAGCCAGCGGACAGACAGACTGACCACTCTGGGCGAACGTGGAGCCAAACGGACAGACAGACAGACACTCTGGGCGAAACCCTGAGCCAGCGGAAAGACAGACAGACAAATCCCGGGGCGAACCGTGAGCCAGCGGACAGACAGACAGACACTCTGGGCGAACCGTGAGCCAGCGGACAGACAGACAGAGACTCTGGGCGAACCGTGAGCCAGCGGACAGACACAGACCCCTTGGGCGAACCGTTTGAGCCAGCGGACAGAAGACAAAACACTCTGGGCGAACCGTGGGGCCAGCGGGACAGACAGACAGACACTTGGGCGAACCGTGGAGCCAGGGGACCCGACAGCACCGGCCGCTGGGCGGGCGTGACCATGGGAACTGACCCCGGACAGACAGAAGACACGTGGGCGAACCGTGAGCCAGCGGACAGACAGACAGACACGCTGGGGCGAAACCTGAGGCCAGCGGGGCAGACAGACAGACACGCTGGGCGTACCGTGAGCCAGCGGACAGACAGACCGACACTGTGGGCGACCCGTGAGCCAGCGGACAGACAGACAGACACGCTGGGCGAACCGTGAGCCAGCGGACAGACAGACAGACACTGTGGGCGAACCGTGAGCCAGCGGACAGACAGACAACTCTGGGGCAACCGGTGAGCCAGCGGGGAAAAGACAGACACCTTTGGGGAACCGTGAGCCAGCGGACAGGACAGACACTCTGGGCGAACACGGTGAAAACCATGGGCCCGGAACAGACAGGGCGACACTCTGGGCGAACCGTGAGCCAGCGGACAGACAGACACTCTGGGCGAACAGTGAGCCAGCGGGACAGACAGACTGGCAAGACAACAGCAGAAAAACGTAGACAAGGTCACCACGGCGGGACCCATGGTCAGTCCATTCTGTAACGGGTGCGGCGACAACAGAATACGTTGAAGCGCCGACCGCTGACATCCGGGTGTGGATCCACTGTGGTCACCGCAGGCGAGATGGTATATGGAGAACCACGCCAGGGAGCGGAGTCTAAGGGGCCACTGGTCTTCACCAGAGCCCGCCGCAAAGCGGGACGGACTTAGCTGCGGGGACCCCCAAGTCGCTACCCCTGACGTGGCTACCTGCGGTGACAGCTGAGGTGCAGGACAGGAACACAGGCGGTGGTAGACAGGAACATAGGTAGCTGGATACAATGTACAAAACATCAGGAACAGGACAGGTAATACAGCAGGTACAGGACAGGGATCACAGCAGGATACAGCAGGAACAAGACAGGGATCACAGCAGGATACAGCAGACACAGGACAGCAGAAGATGACAAAACATATGGTCAGGAGCTCTGATGACTACAGGAACTGGACCAGCATCTCAGGGGTTAAGTCCAGAGACACTGGCAGGAGCTCAGAGATGGACTCAGCATGAGACTGCCACAAACAGCACTGCAACAAACAATGGACTGACTCTGAAGCACAGACAAGAACTTCCTCTTATAGCCAGGAGTCACAGGTCAAGAGGAAGTTGAACAGGACAGGGAACCTATAAAGGACAGGAAGCTGCTGCGCGCGTGCCCTAGGAGGTGCAGTGCACATACAGGACCCCAGGAAGCAGGAGCAACAGGACAGGACAGGCAAGTACCAGGAAGGCACGACACACTGGCGGTCCATGGCGTGAACTGTGACACCTGCCTTTTGCACCGCATTTGCTTTTTTATGCGTAAAGTAAAGGCTTATGGGAAAAGAGTTGAAGAGCTCCACAGCACCCTCTATTGGATCTGGTTATCCTCAGTTCACATATAGCTCAGAAGAGCCTTGCAATGTAAAAAAGAACTTAAGCCAAATCAGGAGCCCTTTACCTCTTATCCTATAAGCCTCTAGTAGGAGCTGAAACGTCACCCTTTGATATGGAGTAAAGCTCCATTCCTTTTTTTTCCAATATGTTAGTGCTGTAATTTTTTTCAAGGATGTACATTTTGACCTGTGACCGAGGTCGTTTTTTTTGCTGGCACCCAATTCATAATAATACTTAGGAAGTTTTACTAGCTCTGCTTTGCTCCAACTTTGGCAGCAAGCCACACCCCCAGGCTTTTTATAGGCCTCCAGGGACCTGCCAAAAGCATGTCCTGGAACAGGGGGAGTATATATATATATATGTTTATATACATATATATATACACACACATACACAGACACACATTGTAAGCCGATGCTTAGCTCTCAGATGCCATCTTGGTTCATCCTGGGGGATCACGCTTGGCTCCAGGGATCGTGGTTCTTGGTAAAAATATTATGGCGCTTCCAGATAGGTCACTGACACCAGACTTCTTTCTAATCTGGCCACAGTCCGCTTTATTAGCCAGGACACAGTTTATAGAAAAACAAACACATAAACTAAACCTGGGGCATAACTATAGAAGCCTGGGCTCCATAGCAAACTTTTGGATGGGTCCTCTCTCCCCTCCCCCGCCACCCCATCCACGAACATTTACCGGGACATGCAGTTACTAGATAATACAAGGGGCAGATACCTCACTATACATATCACCATCATACTGCTACCATAGAAATCCCACTATACCAAGACCAACATTACTAATAACGCTACTACGTTAGGACCTAATTATACCTCCAGAACACGACCACAAATTACCCCCACATCGTGACTGAATACCGGAGGAGGCGAAGTGAAGCGAGAACGTAAAATGAGCGGAAAAATATATAAGATCGCAAAAGAAATAAATCTCAGCTCCCAGCTCCTTGAGGCATGGTGTATGATTCCAAAAAGCGTTTTTATTAGGTGTAAAACATTATCAGAAAAAGAGCTCAAACCTTCTAAAAAAAATACATAAATAAAATCACTTTCCAAAAATCAAGAACGACGCTACATCAGGAATTAGGATCTTGGAAATTGCCGGGAAATACAGTAATTCAAATTCTGTAAGCTCGTCTCAGTGGTCAGCATAAACCAACCAATCATAATAGGAGCGTCATTGACCAATTATAACCTTTGGAGTAGTATTGACCATCAAATGAAAAGATGGGACAGTTCAAAATACAGTAAATATGCAGAAAAGAGCTGATTGGTTGAGCTAGCGGGGGCTTGGCTATTCCGGCCAATTAGAGCACGAGCTACTTTGTCCTATTGTAGTCTATGGAGAGATCGGGGCAATGAAATCTCGGCTCTCAGCTCTGTGCGGCATGGAGTGTGATTAAAAAAATTTTTTTATTAGGTGTAAAATATTATCTGAAAAAGAGCTGAAACCTTCTAAAAACAGACATCACTCAAATCACTAACAACGCGTTTGTCACCGTCACCGGCGCTACATCAGGAATTGCGATATCGAAAATTGCTGGGAAATACAGTAATTTAAATTCTTGAAGCTCTTCTCATTGGTTGGCAAAAACCAACCAATCAGAATAGGAGCGACAGTGAACCATTATAACTTATGGAGTTGTATTGACCAATCAAATGAAAAGGCGGACAGTTCAAAATACAGTAAAAACGGCAGAAAAGAGCTGATTGGTTGAGCCCAGGCAGCAGATATGAATCCACCAATAATATGCAGTGCGTCTATTTTGAGTGGAGCAAGAAGGGCTCGTCCTGGTTAGCCAATCGGCGGGTAAGCTACTTATCTCATAGAGTTCTATGGGGAAAAGAAATGCAGAGCGAGCTGTGTTTGTGATTGGCTAAGTTAAAAGAGGCGTGATTATTTGGGCCCATGGGAGAGCGAGCGACGCCATTATGGGTTTTCTAATGCAATCTATAATAAAACTGTACATGCCAGAAATCAAATGATAAGACTCACGAAGATGTACCGCTCTGTATATAAAATGAACAATAATATGGGGGTAACAAAAATAAACAAATAAAAATGAATTCAATTAATTCATTTTTATTTCTTTATTTTCGTTACACCCATATTATTGATCTTAGGCTGATCATATTATTGATCATCATTCCTGATGTAGCGCCGGTCCCGGCGACAAACGCGTTTTTAGTGATATGATTGATTTATTTTTTTTAGAAGGTTTGAGCTCTTTTTCAGATAATATTTTACACCTAATAAAAACTATTTTTTTAATCATACTCCATGCCGCACGAGCTTTAGAGTCGATAAATTTTATTGCCCTGATCCCTCCATAGACTACAATGGGACAAAGTAGCTCACGCTTTGATTGGCCGGGATAGCCAAGCCCCCGCTAGCTCAACCAATCAGCTCTTTTCTACCTTTTTTTACTGCATTTTGAACTGTCCTGCCTTTGCATTTGATTGGTCATTACTACTCCATAGGTTATAATGGTTCACTGTCGCTCCTATTCTGATTGGCTGGTTTATGCCGACCAATGAGAAGCGCTTACAGAATTTTAATTACTGTATTTCCCGGCAATTTTCAATATCCCAATTCCTGATGTTACGCCGTTATTGATTTTTTGTTAGTGATATTATTTATGTATTTTTTTAGACGGTTGGAGCTCTTTTTCAGATAATGTTTTAGACGTAATAAAAACTTTTTTTGATTCATACTCCATGCCTCACCGAGCTGAGAGCTGAGTTTATTTCTTTAGCGATCTTATATATTTTCCCTTTAATTTTAAAATGATCCACTTTTTCACTACATTTATTGCTTTTAGACAGCTTTGATTTTTCTCTTTATTCATTCCCTTCATTTTAAAAAACAACTCTTTTTGTAGTCACTAACATGTTTAAATGATTCTCGCTGTTTTCCAGCCTATCTCGAATCTTAATACATGTTTAGGCCAGTCCCTTCTGCGCTTTTAAGTCCCGCACTGCGCCTCACACACTGGCGAGGCGCGGGGGACTTTTCACCGGTATGTATGAGCGCCCTCCTCGGGGTCGAATCTTAGGTGCAGTCCCGCACTGCGGCCTAAGTCCCGCACTGGCCTCACACACTGCGAGGCGCGGTGGACTTTTACAACCCCATGTTTGAGCACACCTCGGGCGCCGACATACATGGGCGCAGCTTTCAGTTCGAGCGCTCAAAAGTGCCTCCGCTCGGCGGTTTCATAATGGCCCTAAGTTGCTGCTTAGATTGCAGGCTTGCCCGGTGGTGCTCCACTCTGCTAACACATGAGCAGTCCTGCCTCTGCACACACGGGCCAGAGTGCCCAGGCGTTCAGAGGCAAGATGGCCGGGGGGGCCAGGATGGACTACCGGGGGTAAGAAGCGAGCAGCTGCCCCCTGGGGGACCTGGGGGGGAGCTACTACTTGTAACCCGGTTATTTACCCCCTGAACAAAAACTTCGGCCGTCAGCCCTTTTTCACGTCAGACCTTTTGCCCAGGGTCTGTCCCTCCAAATCAAATGCAAGCAAAAATACTTAAAAAACTTTATTAAGGAAAATAAAAACAAAATATGTAACTTGCAGGTTAATTTAGCTATTTGCTTTTTTTTTGAGCCCATAGAGGCAGTGGAGAGGGGATTTTAAAAAATCCTAGTAGCAACTCCCGGCGTGTCCACTGTGCTAAGCCCGTAGGGGGGGAACAGACAGGAAAAGGCCCTTGGGGAGGACCGTGTGCGTTTCGGGTAGCCCCTGCCCCTTCTTCAAACACAAAGTTTCCTCGAAATCATTTCCCTTTATACTCAAATAAATGGGTGTCAAGAAAAAAAAAACACAGTTGCATAAATAAAATCAATCTAAAAAAGGCACGTAGTTTCAAATTCTTTTCACCAAAAGGATTTTAACGTTTTCTTTTTAAAAACCCAGATGCTCTCTCGGGAGAGGGTTCTTTCTAAGTTTTTATTTTTTTGTGCTATCATTCCTCTAAAACGCACCTTTTAGATTGCCACAGTGTGTTTTGCTCTAAAAAGTGCCTAGCCACCTGGGTTTCCCAAATTTTTTCTTTTTTTCTAATTATTATTAGCTGCGGACTATTACGGGGAGGTTTGGTTCTAATTGGGTTTTTATTTGAGCGGGTTTTTGTCTACATAACCATTACCACAGGGCATTTCAAAAAATATACTACCCTTTAATTCCCGTAAAGGGGTTTTTTGGTAAAATATTTTAAAAACCCTTTGGGGGGAGGGGAGAGAAAGTCCCTTTGATAATGCACGAAATTTTGGCGCAACTAAGGAAAGGAAGTGTACCTTTGTGTTGCTCTGTAATAATTTTTTTTTTGTTCCTGTTCTTCATCAGCTGTGACGAGCAATACTTCCCCTACAGTACGGCCCTTCTTATAGACAAACTAGGGATGTTTGTAAAAAAAGTTTTTCCATTTTGAGTCTTTTTGATATAAATCCAAAATTTCTTAATGATTGACGTATTAAGCCACGTGCCTATCAAAAGGGACTAAGAAACATAAGTCTTCATCTTATCTATTTTTCTTTTTTGTTTTAAAAAATCGTCCCGTTAAGTTCTCTGACCTCCTGAGTTTCTCCAAAACTTTTTCTTAAGCCTCGCTAAATTTTTCAATAAGAATTTTTTTGCTATAAAAGAGCCTGTGGTTTTGGCATATTTTCCAGCTCATTAGTTGTCCTTTTGGGGTACCCATAAACAATTTTTGGGGTGTTTTCTGGAATCTATGTAATAATTGTTTTTTTCAAATTTGGTTTTTTATACAGAGTGGTATTAAACCTAGGGGGCCCCTTCTTTTTTCCCCATCTAAATAACAGATCTTAGTCTTTTCTAGTTGGAATTTAAAATGTATAATGGATGTGCCTGATTTAGGGGTGATGAACTCTTTTAGTTCTTCAGAGGGTCCTTTCCGATAACGAACAACCCTCGACGTATCTCCCAAATAGAAAACTGATGATAATCGCCTGGGTAAACAAATTTCTTTTCGTAGGCTATCATAAGAGATTGGCTATGCTCGGGGCTGCCGGCGAGCCCATCGAGACTCCCTTTCAATTTGAGAAAGAGACCTTTCCAAAATTTTGTAATTCTTAGTGGTTTTAAATTAAGGGCGGTCATGATGAATTACTTTGCATTGGGTAGAGGGATCATTCTAAGCGTGTCTTAACTTTTCTAAGGTTCCTGATAGGGGATATTTGGGGTAAAAAGATTTTTAAACCCAAATGCAAAACCCATGTTGTCGTCGCTTTTAAAAGCTCAATTTCTTAAGGAATTGTCCCGATAGGAAGAGTTGAGGGGCGTTCTTGAGTTTTTTGTAAATAGTTATCCACTAGATAGCCAAGGGTTCCAAGATGGAGCCCTTCCAATACAATTTCCGCCTGGGGGTCCTTCAGGGTTTATGTACCCTTTGGGGACTAGGTGTAATATGGGGTCGAGGGTTTGAACAAGAAAGTGAGATCTTTTTTTTAGGGGCAATGATGCCCTTTCTTTGCCTCCACTAGGATGTCCTCTATTGTTTTTTGTAAATTTCCCGTGTTGATCCGATCCCTTTTTTATACATACAGGGCGTTCAATTGCAAGCAAGCTTTTGTATTATTCAAGCTTCCTGCACCCCCACCGCTCCCCCTTGTCGGCTTTTTAAAAACAATTTTATTAAATTTTTAAATCGACGGGCAAAATGGTTTTTTTCACTATGGATATAAAATCTCTTACACCAATATCCCCCATCAGGAAGCCTTTTTGAAAAAGTTAAGACCCTTATGAATGATCCCGTTTCCAATGCAAGATTAATTTCATCATGACCGTCCTTGAACTTTACTCACTAAGAAATTTCTTTAAAAATTTTGGGAAGGACTCTTCCCAATTTCAAGGGGTCTGATGGACTCGCCCGGGGCGCCGGGGCATAGCCAATCTCTTTTTGGCCTACGAAAAGGAAATTTGTTTTTCACCAGGCATGATTTTTCATATGTTTTATTTGGTTGAGATACGTAATGACGTTTTTATTATCTGGAAAGGACCCCCTGAAAACCCCAAAGAGTTCATATCTCCTTAAATCAGGCACCCATTAACAGTTTACTTCCAAATAGAAAGGGCTAAGATCGTTATTTAGTTGGAAATAAGTAAGGGCCCCTAGGTTTAATACCACTCTGTATAAAAAACCATTGAAAAAAAAAATGTTTACTGACCAGTCAAAAACGCACCACAATTTTTACGGGTATCCCAAAAGGACAATAATAGAGTAGGAGAAAAAGCTCAGACTACGGCTTATTAGGGCAAGAAAGATTCTTATTGTAAATTATAGCGAGAAAGGCTATAAGAGAGAAGCTTTGGAGAAACGGCAAGGAGGTCAGAGTACTTAAAGGGACGATTTATTAAAATAAAAAAAAATTTGATAGGAGGGAAAGACTTATGTTTTTTAGTACCTTTGAAGGCCAGTGGCTTTACTTAATCCTTAAGAAATTTTGGTTTTTTATCTAAAGATCTAAATTGGCAAATTTTTAAAAAACACCCCTAGGTTTGTCTTAAAAAAGGGCCCCGTACTGTGGGTGTGATTTTTCCCGTCCAGCTGATGAAGAACGGGAACAAACAAAAATTTTTCGAAAAAACACAAAGGGACACTTCCCTTGCCTTAGTTGTGCAATTGCAGTGCGATTTTCAAAGGACTTTTTCTCCCATCCCCCAAAGGGTTCAAAATATTTCACAAGGGAACCTTTTTCTGTAATTCAAAGGGTGTAGATATTTTTTTAAAAGCCCCTGGGTAATGGTTTTGAGGACAAACCTGGTCAAATAAAAACCCCCAATTACGAACCAAAACCTCCCTTCGTAATAGCTTTAGTATGCTGAAGTAACTAAAGTAGAAAAAAAGAAAAGATTGGGGGGAAACCAGGTGGAAAGGGACTTCTTAGAGCACAAACACACTGTGGCAGATTTAAAAAGTCTTTTAAGGAAGTGGTAGCACAAAATGATAAAAACTTAGAAAGAAACCCCGCCCAAAAAGAGTCATTCTGGATTTTCAAATGAATAAGTTAGCTCCCCTTTGGCATGTGAGAATTTGAATCTTGGTCTTTTTAAAGATTGGGTTTTTTTTTTGAACTTGGTTATTTTTTCTTTACACCCATTGGATTTTGGTATAAAGGGAAGGATTACGAGGAAACTACTTTTGAAGAAAGGGGCAATTCCCCGAAACGTCCACGGTCCTCCCAGCCTTTTCTGGGCTGTTCTCCCCCCCGGGCGTTTGCACTGTGGACACGCCCGGGGGTTTTCTACTATGGACTTTGTATCCGCTCTCCTACTGCCGTCTATGGACTCAAATAAGAACGCAAGTAGCTAAATTAAGCACTGCAAGTTACATATTTTAGTTATATGTTTCCTTAATAAAGTAGTTTTAAGTATTTTTTGCTTGCTATTCGCATTGGTTGGTACATGTTATGGGACAAGGGAGATCCCGTCTTTAGCAAGCATTCTAGCAGTGCTCAGAGAGCTTTAGCATTATGCAATATATGCCTACATTTGAAAATTGAGACTGTATTTACTCCCTAGGCATTTAAAATATAAAGCACGCTACCATGTCTTAGAAGAGTGAAGAAATCAGGCGATACCTTTTAGAGGCTAACTGAGTATATTTGATGGTAGGCTTTCGGAGAACTAGCTCCTTCTTTCAGACAGATGTTATAACAAGAAATTGAATTACAGACTTTTTTAACAAAGCCGGCTTCAAGAATTAGAATTCTTAACAATAAAAAATGCATATAAGCAGAAAGTCTTTACAGCAGTAAGCAGTACTATTGAAATTGTGAGCGTGAGAGGGGTCAGATTCCTGTCGCCTCACAATTTCCAGTGTTGCTGCTTGCCCTGCTGTAATGACTTTGCTTTTGCATTTTATTTTTTAAATCTAAGATTCTTTGAAGGTCGGGTCTTTTGTTAAAAGTTGTGATTTTCATTTCTGTATAAATATGTCTGAAGAGGAGCTAGTTCCCGAAGCTCACCTAAATATATCAGTTAGCCTTTAAAGGTTCGCGATTCTTCCTTTATTTTTTGGGCTAACAGGGTACAACATCATATATACATGTCTTATGAAGATTTGCTATTAACAGCAGGAAGCTGAAGTTTTTTTACGAAAATGAGCGAAGTAACATTTTAAAACTTGCTGAAGCTGCCGGACTCGGTCGGGAGCTACCTGTGAATGACTCCACAACGGGTTTGTTCAAAAAGTATGAACAGCTGAGAAAGAGAGAAATCAGCTTGACTTCCCACGCATCTGCCCTCACGGAATACCTAAAAGTTCAAAGGATTCCAAGAGGGCTAAGAAGTCCTTTACAGCCTATACACTTACAAGAGGACTTGGTGTACAGGGAGAAATGGTACGCCATTGGAAACCAGTACTCTTTGGATTTAATTTATCTAACTGTACAGCACTTACAGCTCAATATTGATACCCTACGCAAAGAGATCAAGGCGATCGATGAGGAGTTTAAAAAACATGTACCAACTGAAGATTTAACGAAGAAAAAGGAAGATTTGCAAGTAATCCTAGATAAACAAAAGATACAACTTCTTCAAAATAAATTAAAGAAACACGAAAGGGATAGCAAGGACTATCTGTACAATCGGGTCTATTCTTGGGCGGAAGAACGCCAGAAACAGCGGGTTGGAAATAGACCTAGAAGGAGACAGCCGCAAAGTACAAGCGCAACATCAGATTCAGATGAGACTGGATCACAGAATCGCATACAAATGAGAACAGTTCCTAAAAAAGGATCACCCGCAAGATTTTTTAGGAGCACAGAAAAGATCAAGAGATACGGATCCTGGAGAAGCCTCTGGTATCGACCAAAAAGGAATACACGTACAGGAGGGAAACATCTGTCAAAGAAAAAATGATTGAAAGTTTGGTGCTGAATATTTCCTCGCAGGAACTATCTGAAGCACAACACTCCATCATCAATAAAGGGCTCAACTTTGTGCCAACTGCATCCATTACCCAGTTTCAATTTAACATTGACTTCTATCGTACTGTGTAGAGCGATTAGATTAAAAAAAAATTTTGGGCATAATACTTGTAAGCAGGAGATAACATCCTAGTAATTAAAATCACGAGCCAGTTTGAC
>JAODAL010078999.1:0-12720 GCA_025379985.1 Phyllomedusa bahiana | reverse complement strand
TTCCCCGAATAACCTCATAGCAATATGACTGCAGCAAAAAGCCTACCCAAACTCTATTGCCTTGGGAAAATAGTTCCAACCGCTGGGGGTTTTGAGAGAAATTTTCTTGCTGAATGTATAAAATCTGGATTTTTTAACTTGATTAAAGGCGCCCCCCCTGTAGGGGCTGTTCCAAGGACTATAAAAATTGTTGGGTGCCTAGTTTTGAGTTTTCCATTAGCCGGTTAAAGACAATTGTTTACTGCAGCCATTAGCCCTGTGACTCATTCTTCTTAACACAAGGCCCTCCACCAACATCGGGGCGGGAAGGCTTATATCATATAGTGGCCAAGGGGGGAAAACACAAGAGGAACACCCATACCCTGTACCTACCTCCCTTCATTGATGTTCCAAGGAAAAAAAGCGAGGATTGGGAAAATGAAACCCCATGCCCAAAGCAAACCTAACTTTTATTCATCCTCTAATCGCCACCTATGGGTCACAATTTTTTGAATTTTTGCCATAGATGTTTTAAATTTTGGGGGTCCCAGAGGGGGGGGCCCAAACTTTGCTATGCAAAACAGATAGGAGTCAGCTGGGAAATCTCCATTCCTTCTATGGATTTTTTGTCAGATGGGACACCATTCAGTATACTTTCATAGGCAAATAGAGATGCCTTACTGCACTCGCTCTTTTCTGCCAGCGCTGATGGGGGGGGGAAATTTGACATGCATTACTCCGCACCGTAATCGCCGCTTTTAAATTGCAGGTCATTTATCTCCTCGCGCGACAATCCGGTTTTGCAGCTTGGGGGATGAGGCAAAATCCTGCTAAATGAAGTTGGTTCCTTTTTAATTTTGCGGCGCACACTTGCCGCGTAAAAGCGCAATACCGGTAAAATAGGCGCGCAATATGCCTGAAAATAAGCCATGTAACCTACCCTAAGAGGCATTCCCACGTAAAGACAAAATACTGGAGATTTTTTTTCTTTTTTTGCCATGTAGGAACATGGGTTTTGTTCCCTAGTTCGTGGATTCAAACTGTCCTCCCTTTGGGACCCCCAGGTTAATGTTTGCCCGAAAACGGGCGGGGGGAAGAATATGTTCAAGTTTTTCATTTCACCAGCAGGTTTTAAAAACATCCCCGCAGAAAATCCTTCAGTTCGAATGCTGAAGGATTTTTTTATTTAAAATCATGGGGGCATTGCAGTCAGTTTTCTAAAAAAACAAACTGTCTGAAAAAAACCCCCTAACTCTTGCGTGGGGACAAGCCCTAAAGAATTTACACTTTGATAAAAAAAGTGACAAAAAAACTTACTTTTCAAAAAAAAAAAGAATTTTATTAATAACAAGATATAAAAAATGACATAAAATAGACATGTATCAATGGTGGTTATGCTTCCCTTTTTGTCATGTGTTGCAAAAAAAACAGGTTTCAATAACACTTTAAAAAAATACTTTAGAAAAACTTAAAATTGGATGTGCGAAATAAAATCCATCATTAAAAAAATGTATAAATGTATGTCCCTCAGAGTACTTAACCCAAAATAAACCAATGGAGCATTGAGACCCCCCAACACCATTTCCCTTGCACTTCTTTCCCCAAGATTTTTTTGATACAAGTAAAGTAGTCATGACAGTTTTGGTTTTAACAGTGTAAATTTGATGTGTCCTCAAAAAAACCTCAACACACAGCCACATGCTAAATGCTGATTACCCCAATTGTCCCAATTTTCCAATTTTTTTCCCCCCAATTTCAATGACTTTTTAGTGTTACATACCAGGGAAAATGGAAAGCAGGTGTGTTAAATTTGGTGTTACGCTCCACACGTCTACTGACATGGGGAAATTCAGCATGGGATTCATGGCAAAACTTCTGAGGATCAAAAAAAAAGAATTAATGCTCTACATAAAATAACCAAGGCTAAAGGGAAAATTGCCAAACCTGAAACTCACTGCATGTGGTGGCCAAGACTATTACATTTTAATATGAAGGGTTTACTCCATGATCGATTAAACATTGGTTTTCATGTGCCCACATCATAACCGAGATTGTCTTATCAAAAATAAATTTTTTAGTGGGGGTCAGCATTGCACAGAGTTAAAAGGGTGTCAGTGCTCAGAAACCCTAAAACCCCATTAAATCAAAAATTTGTCGCATGGGTGCCATCCTAAAAATCTTTCTTTAAAATTTGCACAAAAAAAACACCCAATAGTTTTTTCTGAAAACCAGCAGCAAGACATGGATTTGCTAACCATGTCCTTTGGTTATGAACCTAATAAACTTATTTGGTCAAGCATTGTGGTGGCATCCCGGTAGGGTAAAAGACAAGTGTTCTTGCCTACATCAAGCCGGGTGGTGGTAGGGGCACTGGTTTTGGGGGGTGCATTAAATTTTTTCCCGGTTAGGGGGGATACATTGAGAACAATAAAACCAGTATGTACTGTTACAATACGAAGCAGAACATTCCCCTTTCCCCTTTAGAAACTGGGCTGCAGGGCAGTATTCCAATATGTTAAAAACCCCAAATACCCCCCAAATTGTTTGAAACCCTGTGAAGTTTAAGGGGAACCCCCTTGTCCAAGGGAGTTAAGGAGTGCGGGGAAAATAAGGGGGCCCACACAAAATATTGACACTTTTGGAAACCAAATTTGTCCTTTTTCCACTTAGGGGGGTACTCACTTTTTTTTGGCAGGGGTTTTTGGACTTTTGATGTCTGTGTTTTTGAGTTTTTTTGAGAGTACTCAAATTACACGGTTATACAAGCTATACACTGGCTACTTTACATTGAAATAAAAGGTCTTTTTTTTTGTGTTGTCCGATGAAAAGTATAATACAATATTTAAAAAAATGTGGGGGTTTTGTACCCCACTTTTGTGAGAAAACGTATCTTTTAATAAAATAGTTACATAAAAATTTAGTTGTATGGTTAAAAAAAGAAACTTTCCCTCAAATTCAACCGAGGGGTAAAAAGAAGAAAGGAAGCAGCAGAGGACATTTTTTTTTTTTATCCCCTATGATATGTCAATGCCCGTGATGGGGAAAACATTTTTCAGGGAAATTCTCACATTCATTTTTTTATGGGGTTTTTTTTTTGAAGCCAAAGCCCCAGAAATAGTCACAAATAAATTTAATTTATAAATTTAAAGACTGAGCTTTCTCCCCCCACTTTTTACAATTTTTTTTGGTTCAAAAATTTATTTTTCGTGGGCCCCCAAGTTACAATGGATCAGGGTACAATATTTTCACCATACGATGGTCTTTTTTTGGGGGGCAAAAATTTTATTTGGGAAAACCCCACTCACTGTATAAATTTACAGAAAATGTAAACCTTTTTGATTTAAAGGAAAATCCAAACCAAAAAAATCATGAACATTTTTTCATCTGTTTAGTGGGGGTTGGGATTTCAATGATTGGCATTTTAGTTTGCACCCCCTCTAAAGTACAAAGCGGGGGGATTTAAAATGTAAAAAAGCATTAAAGGGTGTGCCAGGATGGGGCGGGCCCGCTTAGGCACCAGGTAAAAGGGGGCCTCTTTTTTTCTGGTTTAAATTTTGTAGAAAGTCCCTGCCCTGAGAAAACTTCTATAGACAAAATTTGAAAATAATTTCCCCGTGCCGCAGCTCTTTCTGCTGTTATATGTAAGAAAATTACTTTATCTTTATTGTTTGTTTTTTTTCAAACTTTATTTTGCATTTTTGTTGGGGGACTTCAGGTTTTTTGAACCGTTTTCCAAGGAAAATTTTTGGCCGATCATACAAAAAGTCATTCCCCCGGGAAACCCAAAAAAATTTTTGGGGAAACCACTGTATAAAAAAAAAACCCGAATGCGGGAAAAATACTCTAATTTTATTTCATAGGAAAAGGGGGGAATAATAACATTTTAATTAAACCAGATTTTTTCCTTTTAAACCCAAAAGTCCTTTTATTTTTGGAAAAAACCCCGGCAAAAAATTTTCACACTTTTTGGAAAAGGGGGTTTTCACAATGTGCCCTTTTAAGATTAAAACATTTTTTGAACCAATGATTATGGGTGTAAGTGCACACAGTTTAATTTTTGATCCTTTAATAAAAAAAGCATTTTAGAAATCAAAATTTTTCTGATTTAAAAACTTCCACAGACCGGCGGGAATAACAATTTTTGCAGAGATTAAAAAAGGGCATTGAAAATAATTAAGGGGACATCTCAAAGGGATTATGCTTTTTAACGACAAATTTCCCCCCTTTGGGTATAAAAAAAATAATTACAGGGTTTTAAATGAAATTTCAATAAGCTTCACAAAGTGTCAGCCGACATTTAGCCGCAGCAATTTTTTGTTCCCTTGACAATAGGGAAAACAAATGGGGGTGGTTTAACTGAGTAAACAGCGGAATTTTACTGGTGCACCCCTGTGCTGGAGTATCCCGAGTTAAATTTTTAATGAGATCCTCTAAAAAACAGTTAAAAAACTTGTAATTTTAATTTTTTATAAGTAGAGTTTGGGTCAATTTAAAACGTTTTTGATTTTTTTTCATGAAAATCTTTTTTGTTTTTTAATTTGAAATTTTCGAAATTTTCATTAAAAACCAATGCAAAGGGTTTAAAATGAACCCCAATTTTGATTTTAACCCCTTTTTAAAAGGAAAAATTGGGTCGATTTGTAATCGAGAAGCCTGTCCGTTCTCGAATTTTTTTCCCCATCTCGATTAAAATTTATCAACCCTTAAAATGGGGCGCCCGGGAAAATTATAATACACCAGTAGGTAAAAAAGGGGCACTTCTGACCAGGAGAAGAAGGAATCCCTATTTTGATTCATAAGCTTTTTGGGGCCTGTGGCATCCACAACATGTCTTTTTTTAGCAAACATTGTGTGCCCTTGAATGTAAGGGTTTTCGCTGGGTCCGTGGTTCGGACCCGGTCCACCCGCGTTCCCCCCCCGGCGGTTCCCGGCGGGGGAGGGGGGGCCCCCGGACCCCACTGGGGCGGTCCTGGGCCCACCCCTCCCCATCCACTCACCGGCCCTCGCTCCCGTCCCCCCGTTCCCGCCGGCCGGAATGCCGTCGCCGCCCCCTACGCGTGCATTCATTTAAAGGGACAGGGCGCCGGGTTTAAATTGGGGGAATTGCCGGGCGCTGCCCACATAAATTTTTCACCCACGCACTTTTCCCCGCTGGATCTATGTTGCCTCGTGCCTTTCAAAGCTTTCCCCCAAATGTGTTCTCCCCCCCCTTTCTTGTACCGGGCCTCTTTTTACGTTTTCCCGACCCGAACCTTGCCCGCTGCCCCGACCTTCGCCTGCCCACACTACGATTCCGGGGCTCTTTCTTACCCTCGCTGCACCTCGGCCGCCACCGCAAACAAGTAACGCAGGGGGGGACGACCGGTACCTCACGCCGCAGAAGTCCTCCCGCTTTGCGGCAGGCTCGGTGAAAAACCCGGGGGCTACTTAGTTCCGTTCCTGGCGGGCTTAAAAATATCATCGCTTGCGGTGGTCCGGCGGATCCACTTCCCAGCCGCTACTGTGATATCTCAATTCTGTAGCATCTTCTCTTGTAATGGGATGTTCACAAGGGTTACTGCGCAGAATTTCAACAAGGAAACGACATGGACTACCCAAGGCAGGTACCTGTTGGCACCTAAAAGAATTGTCATGTTAATTCTTTGCAGATACGGACAGTACGCACCAAAAAATACTCTAAATCAGTGTCATCTTAACAACAATTCTGATTTTATATGGCAGTCAATGAGCGGCGTTCTAGAACATTGTTTGATGTTTATTTTGGGGCATATTTGGGCGCAAAATATGCCCCCTCAATAAGCGTCAAAAACGTTGTGTGAACATACATTAACTCTGTGTTGTCAGGCTGCTCTGTAATTCCATCTATACACTGTATTATTGAATCAGTTCACAATTCCAGATTTCAGAAGGGTGTGTCTCTGCACACTTTGGGCCACTGTATAAAAAACGTTTGGTCTAAGTCATTTTTCCCCTAAAAAACCTAAACAGTTTTCATACATGGGCCCTTTGGGGTCTGCGTCAGTGTTGGACGGGGTGCCTAAGGCCCACAGGTGAATTTTTTCTAATCGCCCCCAGTTCCTGGCCCCCCCACAGTACGTAATTACTATACAAAAGCTCCCATCCGCCTCTTGCTTTTAGCCTTTCTTTTTATGCTTTTTTGCCTCTTCTAAGATTGTAAATGCAGTTAAAACACAATTGCAGGTCTGCCATGGTCAGGGACCCTTTTGGGCCAGTCCGAGCTTGGCTGCAGGCACTGACTGGACAATGATACACTTCCCAAGTGCTAGCACCCAGCTAACAAATTAATAATGGATTTATATTAGGAATAACCGGTGAACTAGACAGCATAAAGATCTGAGGAAAGATGATTGAGATACTATAATGCTATAGTAAAAGCATTATAAACCATAAATGCTAAATCCAGATATTACCTGAAAAGTGAAAAAAGTGAAAAAAAAACAAAAACATGGCCAACGTTGTGGATAAATGCACTGCGAGTTCTACTTGATCCCCCAAGTGTAGGCCTCATGCACAAAACACATGAAGGGTCAGTCCTTACTATGGATGTGCAAACTCTCTATCTGTGAATTTACATGTGGCAGATTTGTTGCAGTGGGGCTTGCTGTCAAAACAGCTCCACTACATTCAGGTGAAGAAAAAGCTAGTAAGTCATAGAAATTTCTGCAATGAATGTGCTGCATATGAATTCACCCTGATCTACCTGTCAGTCTACCTAGAGCTAAATGTAGCCACACACAGAATTTATATATACTACCGTTCAAAAGTTTTGGGTCACTTAGAAATGTCCTTAATTTTTAAAGAAAGCAGTGTATGAAGCTGACATTAAATGAATTAGAAATACACTCTATACATTGTTAATGTGGTAAATACCTGTTCTAGCTGCAAATGTCTGGTTGCAATAAAACATGGTGTATGGGCCCTTTTTCCAAACAACCTTCACTCCATTGTTCTAATTTGGTACATTATGTTTGTAACTGTGTAAGAAAGCTATTGGATATTTTGAAAACCTTTTAAAACCCTTGCAAGTATGTTACAAAGCTGAAAAAGTTTTGTGTTTAGAAAGCTAAAAAACCGACCTTCCTTTGAGCTGTTAAAAATCTAGAGCTTTAATTTTTTGGGTTCAATTAAACTCGCAAAAGGGGGCCAAAAAAAGAAACTTTCATGGAAACTCGCAGCCCTATCTTTGTGCTGAGGATGAGGCTGTTCCATACGAAAAATTGCCAAGAAACGAAATTTTATAACGGTTTTTACTACCCCTTCAGAGGGAACGGGGCTCTAACCAAAAGGAAGAATGTGAGGCCCCACTGCCAACTATACTTAAAGGTCTTTTTTTTGAAAACAATGCCCACAGGTCCTCAACTGGCAGCTTCATTAAATATACCCGCAAATCCCGTGCCCCAATTTTCTCAGTGAAGGGGCGACTCCGGGATGCGGCCTTCGGGGCAGAGTAGAAAGAAAAGCCATATTTTGAGATGGCAAAAAAAGGAAAAAAAAAATAGGGGCTAAAGAACACAGACTTTGGGACAGGAAAAAGATTGGAAAAAGGTGTTATGGACAGACAATTGAAGTTTGAGGGTTTGGATCACGAGAAGAATTTTTGTGAGATGCAGAACAACTGAAAAATGCTAAAAAGAATCCTGACGCGCCCTTTGTAAACATGGGGAGGTAATGAGGGGTCTGGGGTGCTTTGGTGTTTGGGTAAAGTGGAAAATTGTAAAAGGAATAGGGATTTTAAAAAGGAAGGCTATCACTCCATTTTGCAATGCCAGCCATACCCTGTGGACAACCTTGTTTGGGGCCCAAATTTCTCCTGCAACAGGGCAATGACCCAAAGCACACCCCAAAATATGCTAGAACTATTTAGGGAAGAAGCGGGGACTGGTATTCAAAATTTGGGATTCTGTAATGGATGGCCAGCTCAGTCACCGATCTCAACCTATTGAGCTGTTGTGGGAGCAGCTTGCCGTATGTTTCAAAAAGTGCCCACAAACCAATCCAAATTGTGGTAGGACTTCTGGAAGCATGGGGTGAAAATTTTTCCCAAATTACCTCAGCAAATTAACAGCTGCAAAGGGAATATTCTTTGACGAAAGCAAAGTTTGTAGTAGAGAATTACTATTTCAAATAAAAACGGTAGTTATTGTTTTTATATATATAATTTTAAAATTAATACGTAGATAGATAAATAAATAAATAGATAGATATGTGTGCATTTGTGCATTTATGTTTGTGCAATCATCTATATACGGTATTTGTGTGTGTATAGCTGTTCAACCATACTGCATTATGTGTCTAATAGAGCAATACAGTGGACATATGTATGCCCACTGTTAAAATTGCAGTTGCAGCCCTGCCGCGCACATTCAACACGGGTTTATTTTAACATAATTTTGAACCATCACTACTAAAATGTATCCATTACAAATTAGACACTATTTTTTCAAAAATCTTTGAAAAAACAAACAGTACAAACAAACCTCATTAAACTTTGTAATACTTCAGAACAAAAGCATGCTTCTTTGTTTACTTATCAAACTAATACCCTGCTCTCCCGATCCTCCTAAACAAATCCATTCCAAAAATAAAACCGAATTTGTGTGTTTGTGTGTGTGTGTGTCGTGTATGGGAGACAATGTAGCAGCTAGTCTCGTTAGCTCAGGATCAACTGAAACAGTCTGTGAAAATAGGTAAAAAATGCTGTATAGAAGTTATACAATGTCCAAAAATGATGCTACCACTGCCTACCATGAAAACTTTTTTATTCTCTGTGTTCGTATCAAGAAGAGGTCGCCACAATTGTTTTAGGAATGATATATTAGAATAAAATGTGAAGATAGATGACATGGAAAAAGAGAGAGAGAGAACTGTTTTGTTTCAGTGATATTTGGGCCCTCAGTATACCTTGTGCATCAATATTCATAAAACAAGCTTGACTAATTACTGTATGTCATACAACCTCTCCTTTTAAACCTCATTATGTACCACAAAAAAATTATCCATAGATATAAAGGAATACAAGAATGAAGATTTACTGACAAATAAAGTGTTACTTACATCAAGCCAACCTCAAATTAACGTTCTTCATGCACTCAGCAATATTTTACTGCTATACACAAACATCTACAGTAAGTAATGCAATCCTAGTGCAACCCAAAGAGACCCTCCCGGTCTAAAAGCTTTAAATCAATACTATTTGGCACACAATGTACTTGCTTCTGAAGATTAGAATAAAAGTAAAGCTGCCGTTTGGTAATCTTAGTGTTTATCATAGGTGAATGGTTTGTATAAATTAGAATTCTAATGAAATCTCGTGCAACATTTAACAAACAATTTCAACATTTGTCCTATTAGTGTATCTAATTATGTGAGTTTGCTTCTTCCTGCTGATTCCCTAATGTGGCTGATACTTTGGGAAAAATTATTTTAAATTAAATTTAGTTTTACATTTATATTAAAACCAAAAAATGTAATAAATTTAAGAAAAACGTACAAAAATTTGCGGGAAAAAGTGATAAAAACTTAAATTTTTCCCCCCAATAGATATAATATTGGGGTTTTATCTTTGATCCTTTTTAATGGGCCCAAAACCCTTTTTATAGAGGTGTAGCTACATAGGGCGACATGTATGAATTTGAATGCGTACTTTTTTTTACTTGGCGCCGAACCCCACAGTTCAAAATTAGATATAGAAGAGTGATTTTTACAAAAATTTATGAAGTTTTTGGCGCATTACATAAAGCTTAATGCGCCAAACTTTGTACGGGCTTTGAGTATAATGCGCCAAACTTGGCGCATTTAAGCCCCTTGAATTTGCCCCAAAAAAAATCTGTCTTTTTCTACACTCCCAGAATCCCCTAATCCGAGCATTGAAACTTTAAAGGGAAGCGACATGTTTAAATTTTCCAAATGGTACTGTTTTTTTTAATTTGGCCCCGGGACACCACCAGTTCAAAATAGATATAGACGAGTGTTAAAATCCGAAAATTTTTTGGCTTTTAACATAGGCTTAGTGCGCCTTTTTGGGGGGCCCCGAAAAATTTCCCCCTCTATGCCCTTTACAAAAGTTTGGGCGCATTAGGCTCTTTGTAATCCCCAAAAAATTTCTGTCTTTTATTTTTACTTTCCCGCCCCTATATTTTTTAAAATGGGGGTTCGGCCCAATTTAAAAAAAAAGTACGCTTTCGAATTCTTTTACATGTCGCCCATAGTGTCCATAGGTAGCGGCCCACAGGACCCCCCATCCCACAAAAAAAGCTGCCACTTTAAGAATTTAACAGTGTTATATATGACTCATGATAGATGGAGAAACCTATCTCAAATGGTGCGTTGCATCCCAAGAGCATCAAGCTATGTCACTGACCCACAAACCCTTTTTTTACTTTTAAAAATCTCAGCGTTTTTCCCGGTTTTTAGCATTTTTGGGGTTTCAACACAATATTTAGCATAGGCCCCAACTACAGGGGGGGACATATTGAGGCATGTATTCCATTTTTCATAATTTTAAAACACTTTTTACAAAATCCAAAAAAACTTGTTTCACCGAGTCCAAGGGTTTCAAGAAAAAATTTTTTTTTCAGTTGACAGCTGTTTTGGGGCTTTGTTTCAGATGACTTAAATGATCCGAGGGACCCTAGGGGTACAAGCAAAATTTTTTTTGCTTCTTAAAGAAGCTGTCTAGTTTGGACAACTCTTTTTCTTTCACCTTTAGGGAAATTTTTTTAAGGGAAAAAAAGGGGAGGGGAAAGCCCTGTTCGGAAAAAAATTTTTCACCCGAGGGGGAGAGTAGTTACAAAGAGTGTTTCTCCCTCCCAAGGACCTGTCCTGTTCTGCATTACACAGACTATTTGAAGAGGACACTGTGTAATGCTTCATTTCTCCATGCATTCATAAACGTGTCTAATTCTACAAAAGTGGTGTGATTTCCCCCCCGAACGCTCCCCAAAATTTACGAATTAAAAAAATGTCTTTGGCGCATTACAAAGTTTGGAGGGGCCTGTTCGTAAAATTTTTTTTATGTCAAAGTACACAGGGGAAAAATGGCGCAGGGCCCCCTTCATTGGCCCTGTCGGCCTTGGGAGACATGTATGAAAGGGTTTTTTAACCTTTTGTGGCATAAAATGCACCAAAAAAATAAGCGGGGCCCGTAATTTTATAAAATTCCAAATGAATTTTTTTAGGTGCTTGTTTTTCAAAATCAACACTTTTTAATGTCCTAACATGAGGGGGGGTTTTTTGGGGGCATTCGGGGACGTGTCCCACAAATAAATTTATAAAAATTAGAAACTTTTATTTAATTCAGTTCGCAAAACTAGGGGCTTACTGTTTGAACAGGCAGACCTAATTTTTTAAAGTGGTCCCGCCCTGAGCCTGAGGATTCAAAATGGAGCTAGATTTGCTATTTGGGCAAAAAATTTCCTTTATTTCTCAGTTAAACCGTACAATAATAAAAGTAATTTAATTTATATTATAAAAAATATATCCCCAAAAAAATTATTTAAATTTAATTTAAAAAGTTAAACAATTAAATTTAATTTTAAAATATATAATAAACCCCAAAAAAAAAAAATATCTCCCATTTAAAAAGTATTTAAAATTTTAAAAAATCTAAAAAAATTTTTTCATTTAAACCCAACCCCCCTGATGATGATTTTTTCAGTTTTTTAAAATTTTTTATTTTCCACTCATTAAATTTGAAATTTATTTTTGCTGCTCCCACCTTTATTCTACATACAGCAATAGCCAATAGGTACCAATGGGACTACAGAGGTAGCTCCATCCCAATAAAACCACTTAGATGTCGCAGTCAACAGGGATTAAACAGCCTTTGACTGAACGTTCCTCTGATCCAACCCCTTAAAGGCACACATGTCAGAAAAGGATATTTTTTCTGAAAAACAATCTTTTTTGAATTTTTTGCTGTATTTTTATTATTTCTTTTAAACTACATATAGAATCTTCTCTATCTGTGATAAATCTGCATGTAGTATTAATACTTGTAGCAGGCAATGACAGAATGATCACTTTAGTATTCTCTGGGCAGGTCTAGATTAGATCAAAAGGACAATGACACGAGCAATACAAGAAACAAAGTGTTAATCTTGAACAATGGTTTAATCTTTTTCTGCACAAAGTGTTTTCAATTTTCTTCACACTTATGAGACCCTGCTGATAGCACTTACTGCCCATTAGTGGCCTGCAAGAGAACCGTCACACAAACCTCAATACCATTTTAGCAGATACAAAGAGATAAATCAGGTAGTAATGTACACAGGGTAACTTTAAAAAACAACCAGCCAATTTTTATAAAAAAAAAAAAAACATACATATAATAATTGATTGTCAATGTGTGAAGAAAAATTAAAGCAGGAGCTCAACTGTAATTAAACAGTCAGGCATCCGTTTCAACTGTCGTGGGTCACCTGTGCAGAGATTTGACTACACCATAGTAGTCATAGGGCCCCTTAGTGACCTATGTAAGAAGGTTACTATGGGCTTGTCTACAAGGCAATGATATATAGTCCTTTTTGACATGGTTAACGGAGTTTGAAAGCAGTGAAAAATTGAGTTGTAGTCTATACAGCTTTGATTTCACTTTGATTATGATAAACCCATTCAAGCTAAGTGGAAATATAATTTTTTGGTTTTGCTTTTTCCCAAAAAAAAGTGTTTTGCTGCTGATTTTCGTTGTGCCAAAAGTCTGTGTATCCGTGTCCAGCAATT
>JAODAL010078998.1:0-12720 GCA_025379985.1 Phyllomedusa bahiana | reverse complement strand
TGTGCTGACAAAAATAAACCGTCTTTTTAAACCCCAAAATTATATTTTTTTTTTTGGTAGTAATTCAAAAGAAAGGCAAATTAAATGTATCTCTTTTGTGGGGGTAGAAAACAGTTGAAACCCGCAAATATTTTGTGGGTCAATTTTTTGGCGCTTTTTCTTAAGGGGTTAATTTAAAGCTTTTTTTTGGGGTTTGTGCTGACAAAAATAAACCCGTCTTTTTCAAGCCAAATATATATTTTTTTTTTTTGGGTACCCAAATTCAAAAGAAAAAGGCAAATTTAAACTGTTTCTCTTGTTGTGGGGCGAGAAAACACGCAATGTAACACGCTCTGTTTGTGGGCTCAATTCCTTTGGCGCAATTTAAATCCAGGGGTTAAATTTAACGTTGTTTTGTGGTTGCTGACAAAAAAAAACCGTTTTTTTTCAACCCCAAATTTATTTATTTTTTTTGGTAGCCTAATTCACAAGAAAAAGGCAAATTAACTGTATCTTTGTTGGGGGGGCGGGGGAAAACACGCAATTGAACCGCTACTAGTTTGTGGGGCTCATTCTTTGGCGAAATTTACACCCGGGTTAAATTAAAAGCGGTTTTTGGGGTGGTGACAAAAAAAAAACCGTTTTTTTTCAACGAAAAATTTTATATATTTTTTTTGGTGACTAATTCACAAGAAAAAGGCAAAATTACAACTGAAATCTTTGTTGTGTGGCGTAAAAAAACACGCAATTGAAAACCCCTACTTTTTGTGCGGCTAAATTTCTTTGGCGCAATTTACATCCGGGGTTTTTTAAGCTTTTTGTTTTGCTGGTGTGCTGACAAAATAAACTTTCTTTTTAAAAAGCCAATTTATTATTTTTTTTTTGGTTTGCCTTTTCACAAGCAAAGGAAAAAATTTTCAAACGATCTTTTGTTGGTGGCGTAAAAACACGCAATTTTTAACACGTACTATTTGTGCGGCTCAATTCTTTGGCGAAATTTTAAACATCCAGGGGTTAATTTAAGCGTTGTTTTGCTGGTGTGCTGACAAAATAAACCGTCTTTTTTCAACGCCAAATTATATATATATTTTTTTGGTGGGCCTAATTCACAAGCAAAGGCAAATTACAACTGTATCTCTTGTTGTGTGGCTTAGAAAACACGCAATTGTAACACGCTACTAGTTTGTGCGGCTCTGTTCTTATGAGCAATTTACATCCGGGGGTTTAAATTAAGCGTTGTTTTGCCGGTGTGCTGACAAAAATAACCCGTCTTTTTCAAACGCCTAAATATATCTATTTTTTTTTGGTAGCCTAATTCACAAGCAAAGGCAAATTACAAACTGTAATCTTTGTTGTGTGGCGTAGAAAACACGCAATTGTAACACGCTACTAGTTTGTGCGGCTCCATTTCTTTGGCGCAATTTACAATCCAGGGATAATTAAGGGTTGTTTTTGCCGGGTGGGTATTGTGCTCAAAAAAATAAACCACGTCTTTTTCAACGCCCAGTAATTAATTTTAAATAAATTATTTTTTTTTGGTTAGCCTAATTCTCACAAGCAAAGGCAAATTACAACTGTATCCTCTTGTTGTGTGTGGCGTAGAAAAACACGCAATTGTAACACGCTACTAGTTAGTTGCGGCTCAATTCTTTGGCATTTACATCCAGGGGTTAATTAAGCCGTTGGTTTACTGGGTGCTGACAAAATAAAACGTCTTTTTCACGACAAACTTATATATTTTTTTTGGTAGCCTATAAGTCACAGCAAGGCAAATTACAACTGTATCTCTTGTTGTGTGGCGTAGAAAACACGAATTGTAACACAGTACTAGTTTGTGCGGCTCAATTATTTGCGCATTACATCCAGGGTTAATTAGCGTTGTATTTGCTGCTGGTGCTGGACAAAAATAAAACCGTCTTTTTCAACACGAAAATATATACATTTTTTCTTGTTGCATAATTCACAAGCGAAGGTTATTAAGCCTGTTTGTAGCTTTTACATTTAGTAAAAACACACCAGTGCTTGTAAACGGACTACACATTACAAGTAAATTTTTCCTCGGCCATTTGTGAGTGCGCAATTTTATCCAAGGTTATCCAAGCTTGTTACTGGGTTAATTTGGAGTCAAAAAAGGGTTGTAATATTTATCATATACAGTATAGCTTCATCAAATCAGTGTCTGTAACATGTTTTGAACAAACAGTATGTCAGGACAGAGAGTGGCAGGCTCTGCAAACTGCGAGTGGCTGTGGCCAAAATTTCTGAACGGGCCAGGTCGCAGCACAAGCAAGGGGACGTCGCAAGCTGGGGGTCACTCGGTGAGGCCACAGTGCCGCTGGGTCATCTTGCGGCCGTGTGTTGTTCAGCTAACACAAGGGTCCTTGATGGTTGAACTAAGGTCATCTCTTCCTCCCAGATGGACATAGACAACCCCAGCCAAGATTTTCGGTGGGAACTCAGACACAACACTTAGTTTGGCATGGCGCACGTGAGCGGGTCAGCGGGCTCCTCACCTGTCCTCACGCACCCGCCTCATGTACCATTCCAGTTCCTCAGCCAGGGAGTTACCTATGTGGTTGGGTCTGCGCCACTATATTCGCGAGGATGAAACAATTTGAGGAGGGCAGTCGCAGCTACGATGGCAGCGGAAGAAATGGGGCAATATCCCCAGCTTCTTGCAGTATGGCGGCAAAGTATAGATGTGGGAGTGCATGGGAGGTCATGTGTGTGAGGTCAGCCTCGGGCTTGCCAAGAAGGTGATGAGGACAGTAGTTGACGATGAAACACAATAGATGATGATGTAGCCGACCGCACCTTGGGAGCCGGGTGATGCAAGGGGCTTCATCATCGTCAGGGAGAAGGGGAGTCTGCTTGCGCGTCAGGCAGCGGCGCAGCAGCAAGTGGGTTGTGTGGCCTGTGATTCAGAGCGGTCTTTAGCAGGCAGTGTTGAGGGTCCGGGAGCCAAGCGGAAAAGGGGTAGAAAAAAAAAAAACCCGGGCTTCGCAGGTCATGACAGTTTGCGGCACAGGGGGGCTCTCTCAGCGAGGGAGGGCGGCCAGCTCGGCGGCAGTAGTCACTCAGTGCGGAGCGTTGGCGGTAAAATCAGCTACTCGGCGGTGTGGCAGTTCTTTGCTAGGACACTGGTGAGGAGCCGAATATGGGTAATCGTAGAATCTGTGGGCGGAAAGTGAAGCGTGGCCAGTGGAAGGACTAACGTTGGCAAAACGGCTGCGTCAAAACACATGCAGCGTCACCATCCGGTGGTCCTGGGAGAAACGTGGCTCAGATTGTCGTGGTCTCCATCCTGCCCGCTGCAGCAGCAGCAGCGGCCCAAGTGGCACGATGCCATTTCAGCCAGTAGGCTCCACCTCCTCTGCAGAAGGCAGTGTTTTCTCTTTGGACATCCTTCCGGTCAGGATTGCTCCTGCTCCTCGCTACTCATGGCGCCGTGCAGTCTGTTCAGAGAGGCGATTGTTAACGGGAGGACAAACCAGCTTATGCGTCCAACCATCCTAAGGTTGACAGCAGCTGACCGGGCTCAATGTACAAGTTGTTGTTACTGAGTCCCTCCCTTTCCATAGGGTGGACTCTGCACCATCAGAGAACTTAATGGCTGTGCCGAGCGAGATGGAGAGTTCCAAGCCGTAATTTCTTTTCCAAAAAGGCACATTACCAGAACTTCAAAATATGTAGATACAGAAAGTTGGGTCAAGTCTTGAGCTTATCGGTTTGTTCCAAGGTACAGGCCTGCGCGGACGTCTGGAGCTGTAAACTACGGTCAGGGCCGTACATGTCCTTTACGGCCCACTGGGTGAATGTGCTTCTTGCCCAGGACTCCAACAACTTGGATCAGGAGGACGCAGCTGTTCTCCTCCACGTTGTTCAAACTGCTGCTCTGCGGGCACCAAATGTCCGCTCTCTCCTCCACCACCACACATTCAGCTCCACAAGTACTGCTCCATCAGAACCACTTTGTGTAGGGCCACAGCGGTGTCACGACAGTTCTACACCTAGCTTGCCACGCCGCGAACGAAGTCACACAGGGGAGGAACTGCTCCGCGTCATGCAGCAAGAAATCGATGTGTGGCTTTCTCCCGCGCCAACTGCAAATCGAACCATGGTGACGGACAATGGGAGGAACATGGGTCCGGCTGCACCCGAGGAGGGATGGTCTCATGCGCCCTGAATGGCGACGTGTTCAATCTGGTTGTAAAAAGGTTCCTGAAGTCTTCCACCGATCTTTCAGAACATTCTGAAAATGGCCAGGAAACTGTGCATGCCACTTTATCCATTCGTACAAAGCCAGGAACACCCTCCTCGGTTGCAGCGGCAGAACGGCCTCCCCCAAAACACGCGCTCTGATTCTTGCATGTTTCCACCCGCTGGAATTCCTGCCTGCCACTTGTTGGAAGGAACTGTATGAACTGAAAAAGGCCTTAACGATTTTTTGGATGATCCAGGCAGCAGAAGTACTCCCATGTGTAACTTTGTTGTCAGCCAGTGTGCAGCTCTTCGTGACCCTGCCGTTTGTTGAGGCATTCGAGGATGGGCCACGTTATTTGTCAGTCGACCAGGAATTCGGGATGATGAATAACGTCATTCCACTGCTTCATGTCCTGGAACAGATGCTGAAAAATCTTGTCTGGGCAGGGGACTTGGAGATGTGTCGACTACATCTCGTGGCCAACTGAGTCGGTGGGACTGTAATGGAGGAGGAGAGGAGGAGGATGGAATTGGAGCAGATGCATTGTCGGGTGAAATGAGTGGAATTTATACCCAGGTGTCAAGAAGAGGAGGAGCAGGAGCAGCTGGAGGAGCGTGGATGGAGATGAGGAAGACGGACAGATGACACCCAGCAACGTGGCAGTATACAGTGGAAATGGAGGCAAGGGAGAGCCCCATCGGAAGTCACATGTGCAGATGTCCGCAGCATGCTTATTTGCTGGCTAGTGACAGCCAGAATAGTCTAGCATCCGGCAAGAGGGATGACTTCTGGGCTCTCCACCCTATTGGACCCTCGCTACCGGTCCAAAATGGAGCCTTTTCTTCCCAGCTATCTGAGAGGGAGACAAACTAAAGATCTATAGGGAAATCCTCCGTAATCAGTTGGCCAGCTGCCTATGTGCGGCATCGGACCTCCTCTGGAAGGTCTGACCGGGGGGTTCCTCAGCGCTCACGTACTACATGCCGCGGTGCTGGGGGAAGGTGGGGGGGTAGGAGCAGTACAGTCTCCAATGCTCAGTAAAACTAAGTCTGGTGTCACTAATGAGCGGCTTCCTTCACCCGCTTGTGAGGAGGGGCAGTCACAGCGTAGCAGCAGCTAGCAAGCAGCTAGGACATGGAGCATTCCCTGAACCACACTAGGTTGTGGCCTACTTGCGACAGCACTCTGCCACCCCAGTTAGATGATCCGCTGGAACTACTGGGCAGCCAAACTGTTGTGTTTGGCCGCAAACTTGCCGAAGTTTGCAGTGGGAGAGCTGTCCTGCCCTGGCTGTAGTTGGCATCTGAGCGGGTGTGTCAGTGCGGCGGGGGCCACGTTACCCCAAGGACGAACCCGATTGTCCCCGGGAAAATGTTTGAAACGACTGACATTTGTCAAGATGAATCAGGCGTGGATCGGCCAGGATTCCACACACCAATGCCTTAGCGTCAGTTGGGTTCAAACTTACCTGATCAGCCCACTATTTCTGATGCCGCCACGCCGCCTGACACTGATGCCACACATCTGCTGATAGTTTCTCCATCCTGCCTACCAATGTCTTTAGCCAGGGACCTGGTATTGCCACCCACCTCAACACTCCTGTCATTGTGCCACTATATGTGCTAATGCTTGCTGCTGCTGTTGATGTTGCATTGACATCCACACTGTGGTCAATTTGTGGCCACTCTGCTGGCCGGGTACTGTTTTAGCCACCTCCAGAATGTCATGTGCCCACTCTTGACCTCATGCCGTTGCTCGTCATCATCCTCACTCTACTTTCATTGTGCACCACTGCCTGACCTCATGCTGCTAGCGCGGTGTCCTTAGACCGTCTCACGTCATTGTTGCCGCTTGTGTCCTAATTTATTTGCCACTGCAGAATGTCATTGTTGCACTCTCTGACCTCATGCTGTTGCTTCCTTTCATCACCTCCACTCTCTGTCATTGTGCACTGCCTGACCTCATGCTGACTGCCGCCAGTGACCTCGCTCTCTGTCATTGTGCCGATCTGTGCGCCTAATACTATTTTTGCCACTGCAGAATGTCATTGTGCCACTCTCTGACCTTATGCTGTTGCTCCTGTCATCACCTCACCTCTCTGTCATTGTGCCACTGCCTGACTCATGCTGTGCCGCCGTGACCTCCGCTCTCAGTCATTGTGCGCTCTGTGGCCTAATACTATTTTGCCACACTGCAGATGTCATTGTTTGCCATCTCTGACCTCATGTGTTGCTCCTGTCATCACCTCCACTCTCTGTTCATGTGCCACTGCCTGACATCAATGCTGCTGACGCGGGACCTCCGCTCTCAGTCATTGTGGCCGCTCTGTGGCTAATACTATTTGCACCTGAGAATGTCTTTGTGCACTCTTGGACCTCATGTTTGCTGCTGTGACTCCTGTCGTGCCCATCCTACTGTTCATTGTGCCACGGTCTGACCTCATGGCTGCCTGCCGTGGCAATGCAGTGCCCCTCACACTGTGGCCATACTCCTGTTTTTTTGCACCTCCAGAATTTGTCATTGTGCCACTGTTGACCTATACTGCTTGCGCCGTGACTCCACACTGCTATCATTGTGCCCCCCCGTGGCCTACGACTGTTGTGCCTCCTTCAGAATGGCTTTGTGCCTCTGTCTGACCTCATACTGCTGCCGCCGTGACCTCCACACTGTGTGATTGTGCCACTCTGTGCCCTAATACTGTTTTTCCGCCTCCATAATGTCATTGTGCCACTGTCTGACCTAATTTACTGCTGCCGCCGGTGACTCACACACTGTAACATTGTGCCACTCTGTGCCTAAACTGTTTTGCGCCTCCATTAATGTCATTGTGCCACACTGTCTGCCCTCCATTCTGCTGCCGCCAGTGACCTCCACAACTGTATCATTGTGCCACTCTGGTGGCCTAATTTTACTGTTTGCCGCCTACTTAATGTCATTGTGCCTCTGTCGACCTCATCCTGCTGAAGCCGTGACCTCCACACTGTATATTGTTGCCTCTCTGTGGCCTAATACTGTTTCGCCAGCCATCCATAAATGTCATTGTGCCACTACCGTCTGACCTCATACTGCTGCCTCGCGCGTGACCTCCACACTGTATCAATTTGCAACTCTGTGCGACTAATACTGTTTTGCCGCTCCAGAATGTCATTGTGCCACTGCCTGACCTCATGTGGCTGTGGCTGCCGACCGGTCACCTCCACACTCTATCCACTAATGTTGACACATGAGCCTCTCAGCTTGTTTTTTTCCAGCTTTCGCTAGCATGACTTTTATTCAGGCTACATTCCCGCTTGAGTTTTTTTGGTCAGTTTTGCCTCTTAAGTGCCCACGGGGCATTTTATAGTGAAAGGCGATTCTGAGAGCTAGGCGCGGCCAGTCATGTGCGTGTCCATACTAAAAACACAACATTGTATGAAAGACCAAACCAAGCGCCCTCATGCATATTTAAGCATGGCACAACGTTCTACAGCACCCTGCAGGCTCTGGGCAGCCTGGAAATAGCTTGTTTTTTAACGTGATTCGTGCCGAAAGTAATTCGCGACCGAAACGAATTATGTCGGAAAATTCGGCGAAGTGAACGAACCGAAGAATATTTGAGATAATTCCAGGCCATCTCATAATACAGCTCCCCCGGGAACCTCAATGCAACCCTGAAAAATCAGGACACAAATATGCGTTTAGTCACTCTGATTACTCTCATACTTCAGTAAGTAATATTCATCTTTTGACAGCTGCATTCAAGTGTTATGGTGACCGTCATGGCTGGCATTCGGGTGCTCACAATTTCAAAGCTCGACTGTAGTAAAAATGGTAACATCCGGAGTTTTAGCACCTTAGGATAAAATAATCATAGTTATTTAGGTAGTAACATATACTGACAAAATGGTAACACAAAAATGTTTTGAACTTAGGGACTTTCAAGCTCATTATCTCACCATCCCACTACAGCTTGAAAGTGAGACTACCGTCATTTTATAACAATCATCTTGCTTTTTCATAACATAAATTTGACTTGCAAAGTATTTAGGATCTGCTTAGTTTCTTAGTTTGATTTCTTGTCTTGTAAATTGCATCATTACTGTTTGGCTCTAAAATTAAAAATCTGTTAATTTTATTGTTTTGTAAAATACACCTTTGGCTTTCAATACACTCCTGAATCCTTTTGGACTCTTGTTCAGATTAAAACATGTCTCTCCCAATATCTGATCACAAGTATTTATACACATTCCAAATGTTGGGTGCATCTGGTCGAATGGGTTACAATTACAAGCTTCTTTTCGTTAAACTCTTAAATAAAAACCCCCCACAAAAAACCCCCAATTGTTCGATTGTTGAGGTGTCTTTGGTACTGTGGGAGGCCAATACAGCCAATCTACTTCATTGTCAATGAATCATTTTCTTGTGCCAAACTCAAGCTCAGCATTGAGACCCACCATCGATTTCTGGTCAAGTATCAGGCATCTTTTGCTGTGAAACAACCCCATATCATCAGGCTTCCTCCACCGATAACTTGAAAGTTTCTTCAATTTATCGATCTGTTAGTTTCCTTTTCCCTTGTTCTTCCAAACCATTTTGCCCCCATCTTGAGCCCGGTTCTATTGACTTTTGTTTATCGCTCCTAGTCACCTGTTTACAATCTTCTACTGTTAACTTTTCATACTTTTTTGCGACTGGAGCAGAAGCTTCTTATGATGAGATTAAAAGTTGAGGCTTATTCACCTTTTTTTGGGCCATCATTCCAGACCTGTGTTGGCACGATGCTTGTATGGAAGTCTGTGATCTCACTCTTAGAGAGAATACGTGCCCTCCACTGCGTGTATGCTGCACAGAAACTGATGGACCTTGTGATGAGTCAATTGTTAAAATAAACCCCCCCTGATTTTTTACCTGGATGTCACTTCTTGGCTTCTGAATGGATGGATTGGTCTGTATTAGTCCAGCTGTCATGGCCTACATGATGCAGTTTTGGCAAATTGTCTTGGGTGAGTAAGGAGACGTTGTGATGGTGCTGTTTTTTTCTTGGGAAATCTTCACGGCTGCTCCTTAATTCGAACCAGTGACCTTTCGCTTAGAAATCAACTGAACTACATACTGAGCTATTAGAGAATGTGAGAGCAGGTTGTAATTTGTAATATACAAGAAGAAAAAGATTGTTCTAACCCACCAGGAGCGAAACAGAAAACAATGCAGTTACATGAAAAGGAATCTGTAGAACTAAGTCTATGTTTAATGCTGCAAGTCAAATTTAGCTATGAGATAGCCAAGATAATTTTCTATAACATTATGGTAGTCTCACATTTAAAACAGTAGTGGATGGTGAGATATGGAGCCTGAAAGTCAAAATTTTAAAACATTGTTTATCCTTTTGTTGTCAGTAAAAATATACAGTATATTTTGGAATACAGCTTTAGAACACAAAAAACTTTAATAAATTGTAAATATGCAAAATTGCAGAAGTGGGAAAATACAGTTTCACCAAAAAACGTACAAAATAACATTTGTGAAGTCTATAATTTGTTCTGAGAAATCGTATCACCTCCATCAGATCCTCCTTCATAGAGGGCCTCACATCTGATTTCATTTGAAGGTCCTCTACTCTACCTTGGGTTGGTGACAAAGTGGTGCCCACATGGGAAACATATACAGAAAAAGGGGAAAAAAATTACTCAGAGAAAAAAAAAACAAAACATGACCTACTCACTGCTAGAAAAGCTGAGATGAGTCTAAACACAGCACAGAGGAAAACACAGGCCCCCATACTATTAAAGAAAAATACCGGTGCACCCGATTGGTGGTAATCCATATATCTCTCCACTAGGTGGACAGAAGGTGCACTTAAATTAAATCTATTCACATAGCTTTAAAAAAAACAAAAAACCCAAACAGTACCATACGTTGGGAGACTATACAGATCCCAAAATCCCCGTAAGACAGCCGCTTGCACACCTTCCATGCATGAGGGGGGCGGCTGCTGGTATTCTACTTGCATCCAGTCCCCAGTACTGTTGGGCAAAAAAAAAAACTCTTTTCACATACTGGAAAAACATCAAATATGAGGTATTATTTAAAACATAATGGCCACTATTTTTGTAACCTGCAAGCCCCCCTCACGGCTCCTCATCTATTGCAGGTCACCTACACCCCCTTAAAATCACAAAATATCCCAGAAAAAGGGGAAAAATTACTCAGGAAAAAAAAACAGAAACATGGCCTTTACTCACTGCTAGAAAGCTGAGATGAGTTAAACACAGCACAGAGGCAACACAGGACCCATACTATTAAAGAAAAATTACCCGGGTAAAAAGCAAAAAAGCCACAGTACCATAGGTTGGGAAAACTATACAGATGCAAAAATACCCTAAGACAGCCGCCCCAACACTTCCATGCATGAGGGGGGCGGCTGTGGTATTCTACTTGCACCCAGTCCCAGTACTGTTGGGCAAAAAAAATAGTATGGGGGCCTGTGTTGCCTCTGTGCTGTTTTTTAGATCATCTAAGCTTTTCTAGCAGTGAGTATGGCCCATTTTTTCTGTTTTTTTTTTCACAGGGGCCCAACATCTTCTAAACTTTCAGGGTATAAAGGAATTGCTTCATGCACAGGCAGTTTTCATGAACGGTTGAACTCTTCTACTTCTTTGAGAACAAGTGTTGCTGAAATCTGGTCAATCTGTTAGCTATGGGAGTGGAAAATTTTCCCCTGCGTTAATGCTTTGCCTGCTCCATGTCATCCCAAATACTTTTCAAAATTAAACTCCTCATCTGATTAGGCTGAAGACACGGGAGCAGTAGTACTGGTAAGACCCAATTCCTCTTCTCTTGGCCCTGCATTGAACTAACTGGTCCGACTCCACAGCTCTGGCTACAATATGTACAGTACAGTTATGTAATACTATGTATTGTAACAGAAATTTAGAGATTGTTAAGTCAAGTCCCCCTGGAGAAAGTAAAAAACAAATGTCAAAACATAAAAAAAAAGTGAAAAAAGTAAAACACAGGGCAAAAAAAAATAAAGTTTAAAAAACATACAAGCCTTTTCCCAGTACAAATGGCAATCATCCCCAAAATAGATCAAAGATAAAAAAAGTAACAATATCGCTGCGTGAGTAATGACCCAGCTTATACATTTGTCATGTTATTTAACTCACACAATAAACACCTTTTAAAAAGAAAAATTACCAGAATTTTTTGTTGTGTCACAGCACATAAAATGGAATGGAAAAGCACCCAAAAAGTCATATATTACCCCAAAATGGTACCAAGGAAAAAGCAGTTTGTCTTGTAAAAAAAAGCCCTTACTCAACTCCATATTTCAGTACATTTGATATATTGTTTAACACAATAAAACACTTTCTTTTTTTAAAAATTTTTGCAAACAAAACACAATTATATAAATTTGATATTTCTGTAATCTGACCCACAGCATAAAACTAACTGTTATGTATAATGCATGGTAAACGCTGTTTAAAAATAGAAAAAAAACACTAAACGGATTGCAGTATTTTTCTTCATCCCTCCTCCCCAAAAACAGGGTTTAAAGGTAATCAAAAAGTCATTTTACCTACCCTCCCCCCAAAAAAAATGGTACCAATGAAAAAAAAAACACTCACAGAAAAAGAACACTATCTAGGGCCCTACTAAAATATAACTTTTAATAATTACTTAAAATTATTAACAAAAATAGACATTCACAATACAAATTAAAAGTATCAATTCTTATACCTAATAAAGTTTTTACTCAAGAGACATAGTGTATACATCCATAAACTGTCTGTAAGCTTAATATGTCATTACTCTACGATTAGCAGATTCGCACAGATAAGTTCTTTTTTACGCCCGACTGAGGAAAGAGCTACATATATCAGAAAAGGATGTTCACATATATAAATTCCCTATGCTTTCCCTTATATTTAAGACAGAGTAAGCGTCCGAAAAAAGGAAAAGGCCCCGCCACCGGAAAACTGTCCCTATTATTAGATGCTATGATAGAAACTATTAGTCATAAATTTAATTGTTAAACATAAAAGGGACATAGCCCCATTCCCCCCGCGTTTCCCCCTGTAACAGTCCGCAGGGGTTCATCAGGGGACCACTTAAAGTGGCTATGCCTGAAGATATAGAAATTGATATTCTAGCGCTCCCCAGTCATGATGTACTGGTGAAGCCGCTAATAGTTGTGTGTATGTCTTTAAGAAGTAAATGCCCCCCCCTCTGATCTCCCTTACCAATTGGAATCATCCAAGGTGGCCATGCTCACAACGATTTTTTCCTTGGTGTGTTAATACCTATTGCGCCGGCGCGTTTAAGGTAGGAAGTGCGTCATTGCACTTCCTCCCTAAGCTTGTCAATGCAAGTCATACACCGACCTGGCGGAAATACTTCATCGCATCGACATGTGCACGCGCATCTGCCAGTAGTTAGCGGCAGAGCATCAAAAATACTTCCGCCATCCAAGAGACCGCCGGACGCATTCCCCCCCAGGGATGCATCCATTGATTTTTACATATGCTAGCCGGCAGGGCAAAATTTCTTATTTTCTA
>JAODAL010078997.1:0-12722 GCA_025379985.1 Phyllomedusa bahiana | reverse complement strand
AGGTCAACAAAGTTTGATTTTAAATTTAGAAGAAAATCAAAAAATTGGGCTGGACATCCCTCACAGTTGAATGACACTTCCTGCATATATTGCTTTAAGTTGTTGCTCCAGTGGGCTGTTTTTACTCTTCATAGTGTCTCCAGGCTCACACTTCCTGTGCAGGCTGTGATTGTGTCTACAGCAGTGGCTGACATTTCAGCTCTGCTAGCTTCTATTTTTAGCTGAGCCTGTTAAAGGGATATTTCTGATGTAGGGGCTTTGAAAAACAATGACCCTGTCCAAGCACGATATCTGGCTATAAATGTGAGCTAGCAGAGCTGTATTTGTCATGAGAGGAAGCTTTTAGTGAGACAAAAAAAGCTTACAAGCTTCCATTGTTGCTTAGTGACTGTCATCTTTGCTCAGTAAAAAGATAAGATCAGAGGCTAAGAAGTTCCAACCCTTATCCAGGGAGAGACCTCACCATTCTGGCCAGAGCTGCTGAGGTGATCATAATAGAGAAGTTGTTAAAAACAAGAGGAGATAAAACGCTTAACCCTAAAAATGAAGAAAAAAAGTAAAACAGTAAAGTATTTAGAAATAGTCTTTACTTGTATCATATAATTGTTAAAAGCTAATAATTTGATGGGAATACTCCTTTTTAACCCTTACCCCTCCCAGGCCTGAAAAAAAGTAGTTAATGCCCAGAATTTTTTTTTTTAGGTTTGCCTCTTGGTTTAAAAAGTTGAAAATTTTTTATTTTTTCAATGAGATTTGTTTGAAGCCTCGTTTTTTGGGAAAGGTGTAATTTAGGGGGGAAGGGGGTTTAAAGTTCATTTAAATTTTTTAAAAGGAGAATTTTTTAATTTTTTTTTTAAAATTTTTTTTTTAGTTTTTTTACCCCGTTCACATTTAACATTAATAATTCTTAGTTTAATTTCAGATTATTGTGTATGTGGATACCTTTTTATGTGTGGGTTTTTTTTTTGTGTGGTTTGTAATTTTGAACAATTTTTTTGTATTAAATTTTTTTTTTTATTTTTTTTATTTTTCTTTTTTTTTTTTTTTACAATTTTTATGTGTTTTTTTTTATCCTTTTTTTGAAAATTTTTCCCAATGAAGGGGGGAAACTTGTTTTACATTTTTTTTTTTTTTTTTTTTTTTACACTTATTACTGTAATTGGGCATATTTCCATTTTGGGAAAATTACATTAGAATCTTTTGTCGGGTTCTGGACAAAGGCAGTGATTAGGAAAAGCACACGGGTGTGTCCTAGTCCCCCTGGTTTAGAAAACCAGCAGTTTCGGGGGCCACTTTTTGGTTTCCCCAGGCCCTGACTTTTTGAAAGCCTTTCCCCCGGGGCTCTGGCGGGTCCCCGGGTGTTCCGATAACCGACAGGAATGCAGGGGAAACCCTTTGATTTGCGTTTCCCGGGTAAGAAACTCCCGAAATTTTAAAAGGGGTTTTTAAAAAGCATCGGGTTGGGGAAAGGTTTCCTCCCGCCCCCCGGTACTGCCGGAAACCAGGGCTCTGAGATGGGGGCTTTTGTAGTACAGCCCCGATCCCAGCGCTGTTGCAGCGCCGGGGCCCCCTTTAACCCCCCAAGTCTACAGCGTCCCCAAAAAGACGTCGTTTGGTGGGGGGGAAATAAACCCTGCACCACCCGACACCCAAAATTTGGGGTTGGGGGGGGTCTTTTTAAGGGGGGTTTTAAAAACCCCTGTTTTTTCCCCAAAAATTTAAAAAATTGAAACCTGTTTCTGATGTTTTTTTCTGGGGTTAAATTTTTACCCAAAAAACCCACAATGACAAAAAATTTTTTGCAACAAAGGGAGTATTTGAAAACAGGACCTTAAGTAAAAATTTTGGTCCCAACTCCCAAGGCGAGGCGGAATTTAATTTTGGTGGTATATTTTTAACTGTGTTTTTAGAATTCACTTTATTGTTTCCCCTCACCACAGCACAATTTAAATTTAAAAACGTAACAAAAAGCCCAGTGTAAAAATGCTTTCTATAGGAAGTCGCCCCAGCGGGGGGGGGGCAACCCCCAGAAAAGACCTCATAAAAATTCTCTTTAGCCCTGAAAAAAATTTGCCGGTTCCCGGGCCTTCAAAAAACCCCCAAAGGGAAAATTCATCCCCATTTGGGGGTTTCCGTTTTTCCGATTTTTAATTTAAATTCATAGGGGACGATCCCCCTTTCTTTTAACTGGTGGGCTGGGGGGGTTTTCATTTTCGCCAAAATTATGGAGTCCCCAGACACCCCCCTTTTCCCGGTTTTCCCAGGCGCCGGGGGGAAGGAAAATACCCCAAAACCCGGGGCCTAGGGCCCCCAAAAGATAAGCGTTTTTGATACCCCGGTGTCGGGGGAAAGCCCAGACGGTTCAGTTTTACCCCCGGCGCCGGTTTTTTTTCCCTTCCCCCGGGCCCGATTTTATATTTCCTTTTTTGGTTTTGCACCCAAAAAAATGTTTGACCGAGGGGGGGGAAAAGTGCTTTTGGCCGGCCCCCAGGGGTGTGTAGGGGGTTTGGCCCAGTGGGCTGCCCCTCCAGATATAAGCTGGGACCCAAAAGGTTTGGCTTTTCCCTGTTTGACCCAAAAGGGGGAGGGGGGTCCCTGGAGAGCGGGGCCCCGTGACATCACCATTTCACCCACCCAGGCCACATCTGCCCCCCAATGCGGAAAAGGCCCCAAAGAAAGCAACAACGGAAAATTAAATTATTTAAACTGCCTTTTGTCTGTTTCCTAACTGTATTTGAATTTTGTCTCCCTCCCCTTGTATATTTTTTATCCATCGTGTATTTACTATCTGTTAGTGTTGCCCTCCAAGGTAATTTTAAAATCAAATAAATTTAATTTGATTTTTGGTCGGTCTTGATCAACGGGCCCAAAACGTTTTAATATTTGGGGTCTATGATTTTATAGTACCCCAAGGGGGTTTTTTGGCCCTTGTTATAATTTTTTGGTCAGGGGTTTTCCGGGTCTTTTAACCCCTTAAACCCGAACTGGTGGCCAGCGTTAAAGGGTTTTGGCGAGGGACGGTTCTCTCGCCCTTTCCCTGGTTCTCCCTGTCCCGGGGGTTGGGGGGAAAAGGGGTAAACAGCGGACTAGGCTTTTTTCCCGTCCCCTTTTTGGTGGCAGTGGTGGGACCCAAAGGGAAAATTGGGGGGTTTGTAAGTGCGGGGGTTGCTTTCCTCCCAAAATATAAGGACTGCTACCCAGGGGGTTTTTGTGCTGGGGGTCTTAAAAATTAAACTCAGCACTAGACCGGGTCAGAGTGCAAATAAAAAATTTTTTGGGTGTTTTCGGGTTTTCGGTTTTTTGGTCGATTTAAACCCAGGGGTTGCGTTTGAAAGGGGAAGGCGGGGGTCGTGGCAAGGGCAGAGCTCTAGGGGGGAGGGAACAGTCGGGGTAAAAGGTTACCCAGGGGGAAAGCTCGGCCCGGCCCAGGCCTTTTGGACTATAAAAGGCGAGGGGGATCCGGTTTGGGCTCCTCGAGGGGGCCGGTCACAGGTGGCGTTTGGCGCAGGGGGCAGCTCACTTTGGGGCTATTTCCCCCTGCAAGCTGCCCTGGCTAAGCTTGAGGCTGGAGATTTTTGAAAAATAAAAGGCCCTCCAAAGGCGTTTGCAGGAACTTTGGGCGATGGGGGATAGAGGGGGGAAGCGCAAACGTAGCGAGCGGCAAAGAGGGGGGTTAGCTGCGGGGGAGCTTTGCGAGCGGCTTGGGGCCCCGGCCCAGTCCTCAAAACGTGGGGGGAGGGGGGCGACCCGAGGAAGTCAGGGGGGGCCCTTTGCCCCACCAGTTACGGGTTTGTACAAGGGGGGAAAAGGCAAAGCCCACCCGGGCCCAGTGAAGACCCTTTCCCCAGACCCGGGTCCCAAAGTTGAGGGGGGGAGGATTTTCCCCATGCTGGCCCAAAGGTGGAGACCGGGAAACCTTTCCCTGCGGGCATTTAAAAAAATTTTGCCCGGCACCCCCGTGCCTGAGGCCCAGGGGGTTGGGTTTTTCTGACTCCTCGTTCGGGGGAAAAAAGCTTTGGAGGATCTTCGGGGCCCCTCCCCAAGCAAATCCCCCCCTGACCCAAACGGGGGAAATTCAAGCGGGCAATTTTTTGACCCCGGGAGGAGTACAATTAAATACTGAAAATGTCCCGGGGAAAAAGCCCCGGGAGTTTGGGGGGGGGGTCCTACCGACGGCCTGGGGCCCCGAACCAAATGGGGCCCTCCAGAGAGGGGTCGCCCCAGTGGTCCCTGGGGGGCTAAAGATCACCCCCCGCCCCCAGCAGCTGAAGGGGGCTCTTTGAAAAGGAAAGCATTTTTGGGGGAACCCTCCCCCAGGGGGCCCCCACCCGGCCCCCTCCCCGTGACCGAAACCCTGCGGGGGGGCCACCGCCCCCAAGAAAACCCTCGGGGGATGGGGATGCCCAACCCAATCGGGCCCCGGGAGGCCGGGAAGACACCGGGTGGGGGGGGGATAAGTTTGCCTCCCAGGGCCAGTTGTCCCAAACCCCAAAACCCCCAAGGGACCCCAGCCCATGCTTCCCCCATCTGTGGGGGAACCACCGATTTCTGTCCCCCTTTGAAAACCGGGGGAAGGGGAAATTTCAAGGGCCGCATGTCCCCACCCAAAGAACCCCCGCCCCCGCCCCCTTTTTCCCATGGCCCCTCCAAATTGTTTTGTATGTGGTGTGGGGGGGGGGGAAAGGGCCCCCTTGTTTAAATTTACCACCCCCCGGGGCACCGTGGCCCGGTGGGGTTGCCATGGGAACTCTTGGACACCGGCTGGGGAAAAGGGGACTGTGGGGGGGGCCCTGAGATGGTGCCCCCAAAAGGAAAAATAAAACCCCGGAAAGGTGCGTGTCCCCGGAAATTTGGGGGTTTTTTTGGGGCCGGCGTGCAGTTCCCAGGGTGTTTTTGGGGAAACCTGGGGTCCCGGGCAGGGAATCCCGGGGGAGGTTGGGTGTGGGCCGAACATTCCGGTTTAGTTTTCTGTTAGGGCAGAACTTGGGGCGGGGGTTTGCCCGTTTTGGGGCCCCCTAAAAGCCCCCAAAGGTTTCTGCTCCCCCAAAAATGTGATATGTCTTTCCAACCATGTTAATTTGGGCAAACAATGTTTAATTGCCATACTGAGGGGGGAGTAGGGGGGTTTGGGGGGAACTTGGCGTGTCCTCTCATCATGTGGAGAGGGGAAAAGGGTTCGCAGGTTGAAATAGGGCGGGCCAGGATGTGCCCAGAAAAGCCTGTGGGTTTTGGGCCCTCTGGGGGGCTTTCCGAGGGGCAAACAAGGGGAAGACGCTGTGGTAGGGGGGGCCCTTTTGCAGGTGGGAGGGCCCCAAGGAAAGGCCACCCGGGCAGGGTCTCCCCCAAACCCCAGGCAGACAGGGGGCAGACCGCGGTTGGTGGGGGAGCATTTTAGGTGGGGCCCAGGGCTCCCGGGAAAGGGGCCCCAACAGGAAGGGTCCCCCCCAAAACTAAAACAGGTTTTGTCGGGGGCCCAGGTTGGGCCCCAAAGCAAAATGGGGGACTATTTTGGGACGGGAGGGGGGGGGGAAAAGCCCCCCCCAGGGTTTTTGCAGGGGTGGGGCCGTGTCAGCGAAGTGGGGTGGGGGCCAGGACCCAGGAGGCCCCCTCGGGGGCCCCGCCCGGTATCCCCCCCACCCGGAAACCGGTAAGTGCCAGGAAAGGTGGGGGCCGGGAGATGGGTTTCCCCATGGAAACCGACAGAGGAAGTGGCAGCCCTCATTTTTTTTGGGGGCCACGTTTTAGTGGGAAAGGGTTTCAGGCAGCTTTTAGAAAGTGACGCGCATGAAAAAAAGCTCTCAAGGAGCGGCGGCCCCCAGCCCCCCTTTTGGACTCGGGACACCGCCGGGGGTTGGCCCTGGGACCCAAAGGACGGTTTTGAAACCAGGGTGATGGTCTTTCCCGACCGGGTTCCCCGGGGAAGGCGGGGCCCCCCAGGGACCGACGGTTGGTAGGCCCCTATCGTTCAGGGGGGGGGGTTGTTGCGGGGTGCGCACAGTTTTCCGAGGGCCCGGACCCCTTTGGGGGATCCCCCAAAAAAAAAGGGGAAAGACTGGCCCGTTTTTCTACCCCAAGATGGGTACTGATGGGGTTTGCCTACTCCCGTTCGTGTGACACCTGTCAGAGGGGGGGGAAGGCGGGGGCCGGGGCCCCAAAAGGCCCCAAAAGGGGTACCTCTCCCTGTCTTTAGACGAGCCTTTTCAGGAGGGTGGCTGGGGGATTTTTTGGACCCGGGGGGTTCCATTCCCTGAGCCCCCGGGGGAAAGCTTCATACTGACGGGGTAAAAACTACGCCACCCCCGGTCCCCAGGCGGTAGCCTTTTCGTCCATTCGGGCCGCCCAATTTTGGGCCCAACCGCCTTTCTGGAAAATTTTTTTCTCAAAGGGGGATTTTCCCCCCGGAAAATTGTTTCACTAAACGGGGGGGCCCCCAGTTCTTGTCGCGCTAAGGGAAATTCCTTTTTTTGGTAAGTGATACGGTTTGCAACTTTTTGGGGGGCCAGCCCGTATAAACCCACAGACTAATTTGGCCCTGTGTGAAGGGTTTTCAATGGCCCCCTTGGGGCAGATGTTTTAAGATGTTGGTCGACACCCAGGGTTTTTGGACGGGGAAACGGGGTTTACTCCCCCACAAAATATTCCCCTTATGGGAAGTCCAAACGGCCCTAAAAAAGGGTTTTGCTCCCTTCAAAAGCCCCGGGAAATGGGCGACGTGTGCGGGGGCCCTTTTCCGCCCCTTTTTGGTGAAGGGGGGCCCGGGGAAAAGGAGATTAGGGGCCCCCCGGAAAGGGTGTGGGGTCTTTGGAGTATGTCGTGGGGCTTCCGGGGCCCCAAAATGCAAGGCCTTGACGCAGTAGTGAAGGGAAAAATTTTCCCCCAAAGGCCCCCCACCCGACCGAACCCAAGTGGTGAAGAAAAAGAACGCTTTGTGGGGGGAAAATACCAGGGGGGTTTCGGAAAGTGTGGGCCCTGGTCCCCGTACCACAGGAAAGTTCAGGCACCCGGGGAAAGGGCCCCTTTATGTCGTGAAACAAGCAATTTCAACGCAGTAAAGTACTGGTCCCCCGGGGGGACCAGGGAGGGGGGAAAGGGCCCGGAAAAGGCCTTCCATGTAACATGATGAAGGGGCATCATGAGCGGGAAAGGTTTAATGTGCCCCTTCCCGTGTGAAACCCCGACCCCGAGGAAAGTGAGACGGAAAAAAACCTCCGGGAAACTTGCTTGCCCCCGGTTTCAGGGCGGGGTTGGGTCCATAGAGGATGGGAAAAATTTGTGGCCCGCCCCCGGGGGGTTGTCCAAACCGGTCCCAGCTTTTGGGGAAACCCCCTTTTTCCCCCTTCACGGCATTTTTTTCCTAACGCGTCCCGGGGAAGGACGGGGTCTACCCCACAATCACGTGGGACAGGGGGTTTCCCCCCCAAATCCCGGCTTTTCAGCATTTTGGGGTTTCCCCCCCCAAAGTGCAGCTCACACGGGGGGGAATTGCAAAGATGTAACCGGGGGGTTTCCATCCGGGCCCGCCCAAACAGTCCCCTGGGCCCTCACCTGTAGAAAACCGTCCCAAAAAGGGGGTTCGGACCCACCCGTTTTCTGCGTGGATTTACGGGGGGCTAAATTTGCTGTAAAGGTTTAACTGTTTGGGGGTCCCCCCAAATGCCCCCGCATCGAGGGACGTCGTTAAATTTGGCCGGGGGGGCCAAATTACCCTGACCATCATAGATCTGAGGGGGGGGTTTTTTGGCGGGGTTTCCCCCCTGACCCTGAGGCAAGGGAAGCTTTCCCTTTAAAAACCCCTTTCGGCCCGGGTACGGCCCCATTGTCATAAAAGAATGCCCCTCCCCAAAACTTTTCGCGGATTGGTAAAACGGGGTTTAAAGGGGACTTAAAGGGTACGCGGTTTTTGGAAACCTGGAGGGCCCAAAAGCCGTTTTAAAGCCCCAAACCGGGGGAGGACCCCCCTTCCAGCACCTGACACGGGGTTGTTGGAGTATCCGCCCAGGCAGGTTTGGGAACCATTCAAAAGGGGGAAAAAAAATTGGCCGGGCTGGGCATTGGGGTAGGTCCCCTACCTGGGGCCCCGGGTTTGGGGGGGGGGGCCTTTGGGAAGCCAGAGCCCGGGAAAAAAAGTGGATCCCCTTTCGCACCCCGGGCCCACCCCCCGGGGACCAAAAACCCGGGGGTGATTTTCTTTCTTGGGGCACCGCTGGGTATTTTGGGTTTTTGGGTTCCCCCAAAAGGTTCCCTGGCAACCACACCCCCCCTAAAACCTTTCTAAAGAGGTTGCCCCTCCCCCAAGTTTCGTTTGGGAAACCAAAGGGACTGGGGAAAAGGGCCTTTCCCAAAACCCCTTTCAATGGCCCGCCTTGCCCAAGCCCCCCAGCCCTTAAAGCCCCCCGACTTCCCCCGGCTTTTATTTAAGACAAACCGCCGCCAGTGACTTTGGCTGGTGGCAGTGCTCAGCCAGGTGGACACAAGGGGGGAAGGAACATCCCGTTTTTTTTTTTTTGGGTTTCCCTGAGCGGGAAGGTTCCCTCCCCCGGGGGGAAGGGGCCCCTATTCCCCCATGGAAAAAAGATTTCCCTTGGGTTTTTTGGGTGGGGGCCCCCTGCACGGCTCCCGGGCCCTTTTCTATCGGGCGGAAATTTCTTTTGTGGAGAAAGACCAAAAAACCCTTTGGGAGCGGGCCCGGAAAACTGAGGTCCCCGGGAAAACCAAATTTTTGGGGAGGTTGCTAGTTTGGACCCTTTGTGGGTTTCCAGCAGTAAAACTTCGTCTTTCGAAAAAGGGAAAGGGGCCCGAGCCCACGGCCAAAGTCGAGGGGTTTTTCCCCGACAAGGGGAAGGGTCAGGTGGGCTTTGGTGGGGGGAGACCGGGGAGGTGTCCCCCCTGGCGCCCTAAAGGGGGGGCGGGGTGTGATGTGAATTCACTTTATCTGTTTCCCCCTCCCCCCAAAGGCCAAGCTAAATTTTAAACAGTAACAAAAAGCCCAGTTTTGGGGTTTCCCTTTCTTTAGGGAAAGTCCCCCCCAGCAGGGGGGGGGTCAAAACCCATAAAAAAGACCCCATGAATTCATTGGGCCTTTGGAAAAAATCCCATTCCCCAGTTAAAAAGGGCCCGCTTTTAAATTTAAAACCCCAATTTCGGGGTCGTTTTCCGATTTTGTAATTTTGATTCATAGGCGATTCCCCTATTTTTAAACTGGTGCGTGGGGGGTTTCAAAACCGCAAAAATATGGAGCCCCCCCCACGCCCCACGCCCCATTTCCCGGTTTTTTCCCCAGGAGGGCCCGGGGGGACAAAGATATCCAGAAACCGGGCCCCTAGGGGGCCCCAAAAGAAAAGCTTTTGTTTGATACCCAAGGGCTCAGGAAAGCCCAGAGGTTCGGAGGGTTTCCCCGGCGGGGTTTTCTGTCCCAAATTCCCCCCTTGCCGGGGTTTATAGCCCATTTTTGGTTTTGCATCAGAAACTGAAATTGCCCTTGAGGGGGAGGATTGCATGGGCCGTCCCGGGGGTGTGTAGGGGGCTGCCCAGGGGGCTTCCCCCTCCCCAGATAAAAAGCTAGGAGCCGGGGGGTGGCTTTCCTTTTTGATCCGAGGGGGGGGGTTCCCTGAGAGCAGGTCCTAAAATTCATCACCCCCCAGCACCCCAGGCCAAAATCTGCCTCCCATGCGGCCGGGCCCCCAAGCAAGAAAACAACGGTAACTTGATTATTCTAAAAAATCTTTTGTTTTTATCCAAAACTTTTATTTGATCTGTCCCCTTACCTGTATATTTTTACCCCATCGTGTATTATACTATCTGTTTTGGGGTGCCCCAAGGCAAATTAAAACTAAAAATTTTTAAACTGAGTTAGTCTGTCTTGATAAACCCGGGCCTACACGCCTTAATACTCGGCTTTTGATATATAGTTACCCCAAGGTGGTTTGGCCCTTGTTAAAAAGATTTTTCCACGGTACCGGTTTATAACAAAACCAAAAAAAACTGGTGGCAGCCTTTCCCGGGGGTTCCTGGAGAGGAGGGGGTTTCTCTCGTCCTCCCGGGTTTCTCCCTGTCCCGGTGGTGGGAAAGGGGTAAACAGGGGGACTAGGTTTTGTTTTCGTAAAACAGTTACAAAGGAAGGTCTGGGGTTTGATATATAAGTGTATTGGGAAAGGGGATACATTTTTTTGGGGGTTTTTCCCTGGTGGGGTTGCCCCTAGGGTTTTTTTTTTGGGGTTGTTTAAATTTTTAAAAAAATTCCCTTGAATAGGGGAAATTTTTAAAGGGCATTTTTTAAAAACTTTTTCCCCCATTCTTAACTTATCAGAACAGCAAAAATATTCCTTTGAACAACCCCAATTTTTAATGAAAAAGGTTAAAGAAGGCCTAGATTCTTGTCCCAGACTGAAAGGCGGGGAAATCAGGCTGACCTAAGGCTTTCCCCACATGGAAATTTAACTTGTCCCCATTTGATCTGAATCCTACCATTATTTTACATTCGGTTTTAGTTTTTTTTTTACTGGCTTTTGCCTCGCTTTTTTGCTGTGGTTTTTGGATATCGGCCATTCCGCTCAATTGAGCAGTGCTATAATTTACCAATTTCAAATGAAATATGGCGGATTATAGAACATGTTCTAAGTTTTTTGATCCGGTTTTTGGATTTAAAATCCGACCTCAGAAAATCTAAGCTGTAAAGACTACAGCGTGGATTTTCTTTTAAGGTCTATGGGGATGGTTTGCAGCCAGGTTTTTGTGAATTCTTAATACTGAATCCACTTAAAAATCCATCAGTAAATCACTGTCATGTAGACGTAGCCTAACACACCTATTCAACAATAGTAGACAACTTTGCAGAGGCAAGAACAATTTGTCTTGTCTGGTCCTTGCTTAAACCCTTGTTACTAGACTTCAGGGTGTTCTTAGATGTTCTAGATTTGGCCAGTACGCTGTTCATGCTACTAAGCATAGACACCAAGAAGGCCTTTGAAAAGTCTTCGCATTCCTTTATGCCAGCTAAACCCATCATAATTTTCAGGCTCAACTTCATTATCTCTTTGCAATACATCAGTAATGTGCAAGTATAATCTTAAGAATTAATGATAGAAATATACAAAAAAAAGCTGCCCTATCTCAGTCCTTCTACTTAATTTATCCATTAACTCTCTGCTTTACATTTAACTCTCTATAAAGGATTCTCTGTAGGACAAAAGGTTATACCCGATAGTCCTTTGAGACCTGGAAAATGTGGGTTCTCTATCAGGATAACAAAGAAAACAACTATGACCTATCTGTGGTGGTGGGGTGTAAATAAAATATAACTCCACACATTACCATAAGAAATCTTAAACCCCTTTTAATCACCTAAGAATACATATTAACTACAGCTTAATCTTTCTTTTATTCTAATTTAAAACTTACAATGTATAGCGCCCCAGAAATTTTAATAACACTGCACCTGGTCTGTTTTGCTGTTTATTATTTGTTATTAAAAGTCAGAGCGATTGATATTTACAAAGTTTTTTATTTGACCATATGTTATTTCACAAATAAATAGTGGGAGTTATTTGTTTTAACACAAAATTAGCCATACATTGTTCCCTTTACGGATAGCAAGGGTAATTATTCAGGGATACCCATATGTTATTTCCTATTTGAATAGAAAAAGATTATTTATATAAACTCTGGCATGACCGTACATTCTTTCTTGTATAGATAGCAAAACAAGTTTGTTTGTTTCAACACAAAAATTACCATACATTGTGCCCTATGAATTCAACACAAGAATGTCCAGACGTTGTTCCCTATATACAGCAGCAATTCCCCTGCAAGCAGTCATCCTTAAAGGGGTTTTATCGTTTAAACCGTTCGTACACTTGAGCTAATTCTATCAGATTCAAGTTCAAATCCAGGGGCAAGTCTCTTCTCTCAATAGGCGTGTCTCTCCTGCCAGGAGGTGTGTCTCCCCTCACTGAAGAGTTGTGACATCATCATTCTGTGTGTGCAGTGGAAGGGGAATGATGTCTGGAGAGGACAGCTCTGCAGCCTCCTGCATGCTGATCATGTGTCTGCATAGCTTCAGTCTGACTCCACAAGCTGCTTGCTGTGCTATAAACAGTTATACACAAATCCTGAAATGATTAATAACATGTGAGGAATGCACAATGCCCTCCCCCCCACTTCCCCCTCTCTTATCAGGCAGGAGGCTGAATAAGATTGTGTTGTATGAGGGGAGATTTAATCTAGAGGGGAGGGGAGAGTTAAACAGTCAGTAATTGCCCAGATCGTTCACCTTAGAGCTGGGAGTATAGAGCCATTAGCCCTCTCAGATAGCTGGTTTCACTTTTGGTTTCTCACAGATCAGAGGGGAGTAAACACAGAGGGCGACATGTATGAATGGGCTTTACGCCTGTTTTCTGGAGTAAGCTGCGCTTCCCGGCCCGAATCCCCCTGTCGGAAGCAGGGATGCGGTGTTAGGCGCAGCGTTCGCCACTTTAAGCTGCGCCCCCCATGAAGGGTCGGGCAAGGGGCGCGGTGTGGGCGCGGTGTAGGCGTTCCGGGGCGGGACGCGGCGCGCTCGAAAACTCCGAGGCATGTACGATCGCGGCTCACCAAAGTGCGGCGCATTGTAGCACTCGGCAGCTCCGACAGTCAGACCTAGTTTATTTTGGTCTAAATGCTCCGGCGGCGGCGAAGTGAAGCAAGAACGGAACAGAGAGGAACATACAAAGTCGCAAGAGAAATCT
>JAODAL010078996.1:0-12722 GCA_025379985.1 Phyllomedusa bahiana | reverse complement strand
TTGGGAGGGGGTAAAATAAATTACTTTAAAGGGGTTGTCTCACTACGGTTTGCTTTTAATGTTAAGAACTTGCAAAAATAAGTCACTTTTTAATATTGCCCCCTTTATCATGTCCTACCTTTTCCTAGAAACCCCTCTTGTATGGGCTGCATAGTCCTCGGTTACAATACACAGACCTTTTGTCTCTCCTGATAGGTTGCCAGCGCTGGTCGCTATAAGCTACTGACCTGGTTTCTACTGCACCCTAGGGAAGCCAGTAAGCACCCCCCCGGAATTCAAAATGAAACCAAGAAAACAGGACTGAGGTGAGATGAATCAATGTAGTGAGACAACCCCTTTTAGGGTTTATGAAGACTGGTCAGAAATGCGACAAATTACAAATCTACAATGGAGAATCCACAGCAATTCCACAGTGGCAAATCTGCAACAGATTTTGGGGCAGATTTGATGCTATGGATTTAATAGTGAAATATGCATGTTAAAAAAGAAATCTGTGTATTTAAAAGCCTTAGTTGTAGATTTTTTCCATGCATGACAGTGTTTCGCAAAAAACCTGCATTTTTTTCCCCGTAAATTGGGGCCATTTTTTTTTCCTGCAGTCAGTAGACAAGATTTCTTAAAATCCTATTCATTTTGCATCTACTAAAATACTCTGCTGATTTTCTTCACATGAATCTGCTGCAGAAAATCTGCATTGCATACCACTTGTGTGAACGTACACAAACACTGATTATTTATTGATTGTTGAGTTCACTCACACACTTGTAAAGGGTTTAGGTTCCCTGTTTTGTCAAGGACATTTTTTTGTGTCTTCCCTTCCCCCTTATTTGTCTGTACATTGCATTCTTGTGTCTTTGTGTGAGGACCATGGATAGCATCAGTGCATGGGACAGGGGCGTCGCTAGGCTGTTTTATTCAGGGATCGGGCCTCGAATAAAACCCCCTGTGCCCCGAACCTCCCGGGCTCCAGGCCGCTGCCGTGGGCGTGGAGCACCGCCTGGCCCTTCAGCTGATGTGCATCCGTGGGCGCACACAGCTGAGGGTTCGGGGGGCAGGGGCCGATATGTGGGGGCCCGGGCCCGGGTCCCCTTGTGCTGAGGACCCGCCGTACCCCGTGCTGCCAAAAGCAGCTGCGCGATGTAATTAACCCTCATTTTCGCCGTGCTTGCCCTGGGGGCACAGCCTCAAGGTTGTGGCCCGAGGGGCTGCTGGGGGGCGCGGGACTGAAGGGGTCAGAGCACGCTCGCCGGGGGACTAAGGTGGTATTAATGTTGTTATTTTTAATGCGTTTACCCCCTCGGTCCCCTATATACCTCCTGAGCCCCTTTAAAAACCTGCATCAGGCACCTATATACTGCCTGATCCCCCTAGCATATACCGGGGATCAGTGCCCCTAATACCTTCCCGAGCCCCTAGCTTTAGCTGCACAGGCCCCCTATACTGCCCAACCCCTCGCTATATACTGCCTTGAGCCCCCATAACTGGGCCCGAGCCCCTATATACCTGCTTAGCCCCAATTTTACCCCGCCTGTGCCCCTATGTACCTGCCTGAGCCCCCTATAATGCCTGAGCCCCTTTTTACCTAACAGTCCCCTATTTTCCCCTGAGCACCTTAACTCATAAGTGCCCTTAAAAAACTGCCTGAGCCCCAGCTGTATAACTGCATGTGCCCCCATATACCCCCTACCCCACATATACCTGCCTGAGCCCCTAAACTGCCCTAGCCCCTATATACCTGCCTGAGCCCCTATATACCTGCATCGGTGCAAGCCAATATACCCCTTCAATCAGTGCCTCCTATATTACCGGCATCGGTGCCGCCTATGATACAACCCGGACCTAGCTATATACCCTGCCTGAGCCCCGTATATACTGCCTGAGCCCCAGCTATTATACCTGCCTGAGCCCCTATATACCTGCAACAGTGTCCCTAAATAACCTGCCTGTAAGCCCTATATACAGTCCAGAGCCCCTAGCTATATACCTCTTACCTGCGCCCCTAATAATACGCCTTAGCCCCTAGCTATATTACGCTGCCTGAGCCCCTAGCTAGTAATCCCTGCCTGATCGCCCTAATACTGCCTCTATCCCCTAATATACCTGCTCAGATGCCCCTATAAACTGCCGGCTGGTGCCCCTATAACCTGCCTGCACCCCCTATTTAATACCTGCATTCGCCCCCTATATACCCTGCTTTCAGTGCCCCTATAGACTGAAATACTACCTGAGAGGTTCCCCTAAATCTATATAGCCTGCTAGAGAGTGACTCTATAATCTATGTACCTGCCTGAGAGTTCCCTATATCTATATATACTGCCCAGAGAGTAACCCTATAAACTATATACCTTGCTGAGTGAACCTATATCTATATACCTGCCTAAGTTAAACCATATATCTATATGACCTGCCTGGATAGTGATCCATATCATATAACCTGGCCTAGGTGCCCCTATATTTATTTACCTGCCTGAGAGAGACCCTATATATATATACCTCCGTACCATTGACCCTATATATCTATATACCAGCCTAATTGACCCTATATTTATATACCTTCCTAATTGAGGGGACCTATAAACCGACCTGAAGAGACTTATAAAAAAACCTATAATAAGGAGTTTCATGTAAAATGATAGGATTCTAAGATATTTGATATTGTCTGCAGGGACGAGAGTATTGCCAGGAGCAATCAGCGATAAGGTTGTGAACCGTGATTGAGACGAAGAAGGGAAAGTAATGACGCTGTATGCCAAATAGACGTGGTACTGTGAGTCACTAAATGAAATGCAGTGTAAACACTTATATTTCTGCAGAGCATCTACATACAACTAGTATCTTACCAATAATCTTGGTCCTCCCTGTATGTCGGAATATATGTCATATAGAGCCTGTGTAAAGCTTATATAGTCACATGTGGGGTTGCAGTTTGTCAGGGTCTGGCAGGATGTATTTAATCCTTAATTATAATGTTTTTGGGTCTTGGTTTTTTGTAGGAATGTTTTTAGTAAACACTGGTTATATTTGGCTCCATGTGTAGGGTTATGTTTTGTATTGACTGTTTAGGGGTATAGTCCATGGATGGAGGTAGAGGGGTTTATTGAAAGATGAGTAAAGTTGTCAGCTCGATTTTCATTGATGCAGTTAGACTGCTGAGAGTATGGACAGGGGGAAGCATTGAGGAATTAATGCCATGAAAATTAAGTGACAGGAACACAAGATTTTTTTCTCTTGTAAAAACAACATTATCCGCAGGTTTCACAATGAGTCGCGAAAAATGGCCGTGGTGAACCCAGCCCTACATAGCAAAATGATAACACACTCTCAGGGCCCAGGCCCGCGATGTTTTTTAGGACCCCCTAGCAACGCCCCTTGCATGGAATAGTAGCCACAGGATAGATGAACTGGGGTGTGTGTGGTTGTCTAGACCATAGGGACTGGTTCGCTTTGATGACACTGACAGTGAAAATATTGAGTGAGCTGTGAAAATGAGAGGGACATGTTAGGCTTTCTTTGACAAAATATAATCTCTGTGTGGGTCAACTGGAACCTTAGAGCAACCATTAACCAGTCAATGGAGAGCTAAATTCTTTAAGAAGGTGATATTAATAATTATTAATTAATAATATTAATAATATGAGTAAAACTGAGTAAAATCCTGATAGTTGACCCACTAAAAAGCCAACAACTATGTGGTTCCAAAATAGCGCAGAGACTTCTCAAAGTTAATAACAAAGGAAAAAATACAGTTGATACTTATGGTGGCAAATAGTTTTACGCATTACGATGCAAAAAACGCACTTAGTCCTCTAGACTTCATGGAAGTGGTTGTTTGGTTTGGGGTTTGTTTTGAGTTTTAGGGTCAACATATCAGGGTTTTACTTGATTTTACACATCTTCCCCTGCACCCTTCCGCTTGGAAGGACCAGGACATTGGAACCAGCTCCTTACCGGGTGACACCGGTATATCGCCTAACAGAGAGTTGTGCCTCATTCATCTGCACAACGGCATCAGGTGAGCAGATACAGTAACATTTTCTACTGTAATACACGAGGGTGTGCTACCATATCAGCTTTTCTTTCTCCTGTTACCTTCATACACACTTTAATAATATAGTATTTTCAGTTCTGGTTCTTGTCCCGACACACAGGAGAGGTACATGCGGCATAGTGAGTGGATGGAGAGAGAAACTCTCCTGTGTATTGGGACAAGATCCTGGAAGTAAAGAATAATGGATTCTTGCGGAGCAGTGGGGGAAAGGGCGGTAAATATAATTTTTTCCTTTTTTACCCACCCTGGCCCCATTTAAATGTAATTTTATTTAAGAGGACAACCGCTTTAAGTTCTGGTCTCCTAAAAGTGGCACCATGCATCAGCCTGTGAAAGAGGCTGCTGACTTGGCTGTCAGTTCATCTGTTATAGCCTGTTTCTGCATCACTTAACAGTGAGTTTCCGTGGGCCTATGTATTAAGCCCCCCGGAGTGGATACTTTGGAGGACCACCAGTAGCTCCAATTACAGCTGCAAGTCTGTTGGGGGATCTCTATACCAGTTTTGCACATCTAGAGGCTGGAACCTTTGAACATTCTTCTTTACAAAATAGCTTGCGCTCCATCAGCTTGGTTGGGGAACGTTTGTGAACAGCAATTTTCAAGTCTTACCACAGATTCTCAATGGGGTTTAGGTATGGACTGTGAATGGACCGTTTTAACAAATGAATAAGCTTTGATGTAAACCCGTCCATTGTAGCTGTGGCTGTATGTTTAGGGTCATTGTCCTACTGGAAGGTGAACCTATGCCCCAGCCTTAAGTCTTTTGCAGCCTATAACAGGTTTTCCTCTCGGATTGCCCTGTATTTAGCTCCATCCATCGTCCCATTAACTCTGACCAGCTTAAGCAAAGCCTCCCACAGCATTTATGCGCCCCACCTGCTTCAACCGGTGGGCATGGTGTGTTCAGGGGATGAGCAGTGTTGGCTTTCCTCCACACATAGCCTTTGGCATTTAAGCCAAAAAATTCTATTTTGGTCTCATCTGACTCTGACCAGAGAACTTTCTTCCACATGCTTGATGTGTCTCTTTCATAGTTTATTTTACAAACAGGACTTCTTATGGGTTGCTTTCAAAAAGGTCTTTCTTCTCACCACTCTTCCATAGAGGTCAGATTTCCAGACTACACAAGTAATAGTTGTCTTGTGGGTAAGTTCTCCTACCTGAGCTGTGAAGCCCTGCAGCTCCTGCAGAGTGATTCCTGTGCCTCTTTGTTGCTTCTCTAATTAGTGCTCTCTTTGTTTAAAAATGAGGTACAGTTCAAGGGGTATGAATACTTTTGCAACCCACTGTATATTAAATTCATAAGTGAATGGTCCTATGGAAACCATGCCCCTCTACCTCTCATGGATTGCCATTACCAATAGGCACAATAAGTAGACAGATATGTGCAAATTGGTGATATGGTCACCATTGAGGTAACTGTTAAAAGATAGCAGTTTCCATACCAGGGCATTTTGGTAGAGGAAATTCCAGTCTCAATCCTTGCCACTTTGTGTGGTAATGATTGCCAACCACAGAGACGATGATATGGTAAATGCTTTCTTGAGCATGCATGGGTGTTGGGACTGCTTAAGTGGTTGAGATCCCAAAGCTCAATCAGGAACCATCTAAATAAATCTGTTGGAGTTGCATATTTTGGAGTGCAGGAATTTCATCAATTCTCTTGTATACTTGCATTCTCCACAAAGTTCTGCAGTGAGCAATATTTCATTAAAAACACAGGAAAGCCAGAATGTGTTCTTATACATTGTTTGTTGGTGTCAGCCTACGTTCAGTCAGTGCAGTCCTAGCATTGGAGGGAAAACTGCAATACTTGCAAAAACTGCACCAGAAGAGCATTGTGTGAACTTAGCCTAATCAAGTCATTCTCAATACAGAAACCTCTACAGATTGATCAAGGGAGGTTTTTTTTCATATATTCAGTGTATAAAAGGGTTTGCTTGTTATATACCCGCTCCACTCTTTCCATGGGTGCGTTTATATTTTGGTTCAATTTTTTTTAAACTGCATTTAAATTTAAAATCAAACTCAAAGACAGTACAGTTTAAAGGAAAAAAAGACCCTTTTCCCCCTAAATCTTTTTTACAACCTTTAATTTTTTGTTGTAAAATAAAAAAAATTGAAAATCCAAAATTTCTTGATATGGAAAAGGGGAACTCATGCACTTAAAATTAAAGTCATTCCCCCTTCCCAAACCCGGACTATTTCCTTTTAGTTTTTTCTTTTACAGGGAAATCACTCTAAGAAAAAATGACCAACCCCCCCCAAGGGAAATAAAAACAAAGCCCCCAATTAAATTATTATAATTTTTTTTTGGGAGCCCCCTTTGGATTCCCAGGGGGGCTGTACTTTTCGGGGGGGTCCCATAAATAACTTTGGGTCAAACAATTACAAGTGACAATAAGTGCCAAACAACTGGTACAGAGGGGGGAAAGTCCCTGCCCGCGAGGGCTTCAATAAACGGGGAAGGGGGGGAAGGACAGAAGGGGTAGGGGAGAAAATTTTGGGGGCGGAGCATTGCAACCAGTTAATGTTGGTTATAGGCAATCCTGAAGGGGTTTGGTTTTAAAGGTTTTACTTTTTTAAAAGCCGGTGAAAAAAAAGGGGGGGAGAGTGTGAGGTTTTGGGGGCCCAGTGGGGTTCCAAAGGTGGAGGAAGCCGAGAAAAAGTTTTGGGAAGGGTTATTTGGGGAAAGGTGATAAGGGGAAAGAGCAGAGGAAAGGCCTGTGGGGGCGGGGGTTTGCGGGAGGGGGGGTATTTAGAGATTAAGGCAAGATATATAAAGGGGGAAAAAGGGTTAAGTAACCCCTTGAGGTCAAAGTTCCCTTGCTTAAAAACGGTTTTCCGGGAAATGAAAGCTAGTGAAGGGTTTGGGCAGGGGGGAGGGGCCCAGGGGAGTAGCGGGAGAAAAGGTGAATCAGACGGGACCCAGAGTTAAGGATGTTTTGGGGGGGGAGCGAGGGGCAACGGGAAACCCCACAGATAAGGATGTTGCAGTATCGGGGGCGGGAGATGAGGGGGGCGGGGGACAAGATTTTTTTTCTTTCAGAGTTAAGAAGTGACGGTTTGGGGAAAATTTTTTTAGGTGGGGGTTACAGGCAAGGTAAAGGGTTTTTGGGGATTTTGGGGTTTTGAAGGACAGTTTGGGGAGCCCAAAGGTTATCCCAAGGCAGCGGCCCTTTTGGGTGCTGGTGAAGAGTGAAGCCTTTGGGACAGTGATAAAAGATCAGGTGGAGGGATAGAGGGGGACGGGGGGGAAAATAATAAATCATTTTTCTCCACGTTTATTTTTTGGGGGACGGGGGGAAAGAAGGAGGAAATGGACGAAAGAAAAAGTCGGGGATCCGGAAGAGAAAAGGGAACATCGGGGGCCCGGGAGATGTAGGGGTTTGGGTTCATCAGCATACAGGTGGTAATGAAAGCCATGTGAAGCATAAGCCCCCAGACCAAGATTTGTAATAGAAAATAGTAGTGGGCCCGGGACTGACCCCTTGGGAAAACCAAAACAAAAGAGAGGCCGGGGGGGAGGAAGGAGCGAGGGGTGAGAAACGCTAAAGTCCGACATGAGGTACGAGGAGATCCAGGAGGGGGGCCAAGTCCATGATCCCGGGAGGGGAAGGATGTGTTTGGAGAAGTAAAAGGGCCCGACGTGTCAAAGGCAGGGGAAAAAGGCCCCTAGGAGGAAAAGCACAAGTAGTCCCGTGAGGCTTTGGAAAATTGCAAGGGTCTTGGGTTATTTTGGTTAGGGGGGGGTTTTTCGGGTAGAGTGGTGGGGACGGAAGCCCGTTTGGGAGCGGGTAAAAGGAAAAGAAGTTGGTGGAGAAAGGGGAATGAAAAAAAACCCCTGAAAGGGAAACGTTTTTCTCAAGGAGTTTAGGGGGAAAATGGAAGCAGTGAATGGGGATATTTTGGCCCGTGGGGAAAGGGGGTCAAGAGATGGTTTTTTTAGGATGGGGGTGAGGGAAGCTTTTTTTTTAAAAATGAAAAAGGGGAAGATGCCAGATTTTTAAAGACAGATTGAAGAAAGGGGTTGAGGCTGGATGATTACAGCCCCAAAAGGGCAGGGGGAGGTGGGATGGGAGTGGGGGCAAGCACAGGTGGGGAGGTTTCATTTGGACAGTAAAGAGGAGACTTGTCAGGAGTGACCGTTTAGGGAAACAATTAAAAAGGGGAAAAATCATGAGCAGTGCAGAGGGGGCTTGGGGACACTGCCCGGAATAAGGTAGGCTGAGGGGGCTGCCGGAATTTATGTCTGATTAAATTTATTTTTATGGAAATGAGGGTTTCAAAATCATCTGCGAGAGTAAGATGGGGGGGGGTTTCTGGTGGAAACCCGGAGAGAGTTGAAGTGCTAAAAAGTTTTCTGGGGTTGCGGGACAGCAAGGATATGAGAGTTGTGAAGAAGTCCCTTTTTTGGTGGGTGAGTGCGGGTTTAAATGTTGGGGTAGTAATTTTTTAAAATGAGGTGGATTTCCCTTGGTGGGGCGGGTTTTCTTCCAGCGCCTTCAGCAACCCCTGGAAGCCGCCCCACTGTTTTTTTTGGGGTCTGTGTCCCAAGGGGTTTTTTCCCGTTCATTTTTTCGGGGTTTTTGTTTTGTGTGAGAGGGGCCAGCATCAAGAGTGGAAAGGGGATTGTGTTGTTGTAGAATGTGGGGGCTTTCGGGCGCATCAGCAAATGAGGAAATGGGGAGAGAGAGGGGGAAGAAGAGTCAGGAGAGGGGCAAGGGGTTTAGATTTTGTAGGTTCTGGCCCTGGGTGTACTAGATTTTGGGGGCAGGGGGGTGCAGGGGGGTGGGGGATGGAGGAGAAGGTGGCGGTTTTGGTCAGAGATATGGAAGGAGAGTTTTTTAGAGGTTAAAATGGGGGCAAAGAGGGGGTTTAAAAGAGGGTCCATGTGTGTCCGCCCGTGTGAGTGGCTCCAGAAAAACCCCCTGGGAAAAGGCCAAAGGAAAAAGGAGAGTGACAGGAATTTGTTTAAAAGGGGAGGGGGTGTATGATTTGGGAAAGTTTTAAAACTCCCATGATAGCAGTGGGGGTGCGGTGGAAAGAAAGTGGAGGGGCCAGGAAGCAAAGTTGGGCCAAAGGGAAGGGGGTTTGGGAGGGGCCCGGGGGCCCGGGAACAACAGCCCCTTTGGGGGTTGGAGGGGGAGAAATGCGGACAGAATGCCCCCTCGAAGGAGGGGAGGGTGAAAAGGGAAATGGGGAATGGAGAGAAAAAGGAAAAAGGTTTTTCTGACAGAAGGCCGACACCCCCCCCAAGTTTTTTCCCGCCAGGGGGGGGGTGGGGGGAAACCTTTGGGGCCCACCATAGGGGAAAAGGGAGCAGGGGAAAATTGTGTCAGAGGGTGTCAGCCAATTTTCGTTAAACCCAAAGGAAAGGGTTTGATTGCGTGAGATAAGAAAGGGCGTGGGTGAAGGGAAGTTTTGCACACAGAACAAGCATTCCAGAGGCTCCAGCCATGGGGGAAAGGTGCTGCCGTGGTGAGGGGGGTGGGTTTTGAGGTTTTTGGTTTTTTGATAAAATGGGGGCTGCTTTTTTCTGTAAAAATTTCCTGAAAACCAAAAGTGGGATTCGCTGAGGGAGCCCGGGGTTGGGAGAATAGTCCCCCCGGGAGCGAGGAAACAGGGAGAGAGTAAGGAGGTGTTGGGGGGATCGAGAAAAAGGGGGGGTGGGTTTTTAGAGGAAGGGCTTTAAAAAGGTTGGGGAGGGAAAGTAAGGGCCAAAAATTTTAGGGGAAGACAGAAAATGAGATATGGAATCCATTGCCCAGCGTGGGGGTCTGAGGGGAGACAAAGGGGTTTGGGTGACTAGGGAGGCATTATGATTGTGGCAGAGAGGTGCATATTGGGTGCGTTTTTAGTGAGGAAACTGGAAGGGGCCCTTTGGGTTTCCTTTGGTTTTACCTCTGGTTTTAATGGCTGGGAAATTAAATTCCCGCTTTCCCCTTTTAAAGGGGATTGCACAGACTGACAAAGTCCCTGACTGACTAGGGTTTCATGCTTAAATACAACCAGACTCTTTCCAGGTGTGAAATTGGAGGTTTGGGGGGGGGTATTGGGGGAGCAGAAGGAAAGATTGAAAAGTGATAGTGGGTAGACAATTAGGCCTCTTGTCACAGCGGGAGATGCAGCCAAACTACAAAGTTTATCAAAAGTGCGTACCATTCAATAAGAGACAGATAGCAGGAGATTTATACAGGGCAGATGGAGAGGATGTTGAGGGTTGTAGTTCCACAGACATGCATAGGCCCCAATGTAAAATCGGCCTCCATCTTGCACGTGCCATTTATACTACCGGTATCTTATGTGGCAGAGAAGTCTTTGGGCCACCTTAGGGTATGTTCACACGATGTATTGCAGGTTGTACAGTACGCGCCGCCCCATAGACATGTATTACTCGCGGCGCGTATTCGCCGCAAATCATTGACATGTCGCTTATCTCCCCGCGTGTACAATACGATCATATTGTACGAGCGTAATCCATAGTTCTCTATGAGAGCTATGGATTACCATAATTATGGGCCGCATTTCCCCGTGTATTAAGCGCAGTACGCCGTTAAATACACATCGAAATGCGCCCCAAAATAAACCGTGTGAACCTACCATTAGGCTCCAGGGCCCGGCAGCAACTGTAGCTACGACTCTGACCTAACTCACCTTCACATCCATATGTAGAATCTATGAAAGGTCCTCCACCTACCATGTGCCATTTAGAATACTGGTATCTTCTTATGTGGCAAAGGAGTCTTTGGGTCTGGTAGCAACTGCTATCCCTATAGCTACATGACCCTAGCTCACCTTTAAAGCAGTATCACGTAACCTAATCAGGGCTAGTTAATGTATTTCATGTTATGCAGCTTATATACATAATTATATCACCAAATTTCGTGAATTTGTGTGTTTATATGTAATAAATGTATAAGCAATTATATCCATGGGAAAATATGTAGTGGCTTGGTGCCTGCATTCACCACGCACAGATCTTTACTGCCATCCAGTGGACATTGCGAAGGTTGTGTTTTGTCGGATACTATTCTGAAAGTCCTGAAATAGCGATCCAGCGGCAGACGTTGAGGCTTGAGGGTTTACAGAAATGGATTTCCAAATACACACATTTTTTTCTTCTAAATCAGCAATGTATAAGTCAAGCTTTTTATCTCACCATAACAATTCTAGAAATGTGTCCTCACTTATTACACATCAGGGTATATTTTATCAGAGCTGCTTGGTGAAACTAGATGAACCAACTGAAGACGAGTTGGCAAGAATAATATAACATGTATTATTATTGTTGGCATGTTAGATTCCGTTCACATCGCATTTGTCGAACATAAATCTAACACTTACGTGAATAAACTCATAGTGTAATATAACCATAATCTATAAAAGTGATTGTATTTTTCCTTAAAAATGTATCCCTAAACAGTGCCCCCGAAGAATGATGTGAATTCTTTTGGCTCGGTTCCTTAAGCTAGTGTTTTCCTGTATAGGATTTTGTTCTGTTGATTTTATAAAAGGATATTGGGAAACATTTCCATTAACAGGTCATTAGTTTCAGTGAGATTTTCAAATGCTGTCATCACCATTCTACTTGGTATAAAAAACGAAAACCCCATGGATCTCTAGCTTGTCAGGGAAAAGGGATGACTTGAATGGAGAATGGTGGGCACGAAATGTGACATATATATAATGTATATACAGTGCAAAAGTTTTAGGCAGGTGTGGGAAAAATACTGTGATGTAAAAATGCTTTCTAATATTGAAATGTTAATATATTTTTTTTAACAATTAACAAAATCCAAAAGAATATAAAGGAGTTCTCCTTTTATAATGGGAAGAAGATTACAGGGAGGCAAGTTACCCTCACCTTTCCCTCAGTCTTCTTCATTTTCCCTAATACCCCATATTTTATATTTATCTTGGAGTCACCCGAGTTCTATAGGTGTGACTGTGCAACAGCAGAAGCTTGTGAACCCCGTCTGGGACCCTCAAGCTGCAATGGAGATTGCTTGATGGAATGGCGGCATTATAAACAGTTAAAGGGGTTGTATCATTTCATTGAATGGTCTTCAGAATAAGGGGACAGTGAATACAAGCAACTTTGCAATTGGATGTCATTAGCAAAGCTGTCTTGTTATCACAGGATCCCTTATCTTCTGTTTCTGTTTACAATGATATCCAGTGCTGGTCGGATCCCTCCTCCTTGCATTTCACTAGCTGAGAGCTCATTTACATCCTGTTCAGCCGCCCCCCCCCCCTTCCTCCCTGGTTGGCTGTATTCACGGAGGTTGCATTCCTGCCTCTCATTCAAAGTAAGGGACCGGCACATTTTCACTCTGCACAGCCGGAAGAAACAGAATAAAACTGCAGGGCTTCTATAATCAGAGAACAACACAATTGTGCATCTGTGCCTAAACATAGAAGGAGCATTAGAGGCCGAGAGCATTTCACTCTGCACAGCTCTGGAGGAGTTTATAAAAGACTGGATTCAATTGTAACATGAATGCAAGGCTGTGGTATGTAAACAGCTCTTACATACTCTGCGTAGGCAGAGACACAGTGACATGTGGGGGAGAGCACACGGAGCCGGCATGAACAGTGAAGGGGGGATGATGTCATCCCTTCGGTTAAGAAACACCCACCTGGGAGGGGAAGAAATGCCCGAATTTTTCA